>CACVCL010018521.1:0-127494 GCA_902729485.2 Mus minutoides | reverse complement strand
TCTTCTGTAGAAAGAATGGATATTGTCAGATATTGTCAGATCAGAAAAATCCCCTACTCCCTCCTCCTCCTTCTCTCCCTCTTGAGGAACCATAAAAACCGGGTCCTCTTTTCCCTCAGGGTCGACTCCTCTATCCACTTCCAGGATATGAGTCGTCCCCAGAGCTCTGGCTTTCCCCGAATAAAGCCTCATGTGATTTGCAGCAAGCCTGGTCTTCTGTGAGTTCTTGGGGGATTCGCCAATATCCCGTGACTTGAGTGGAGGTCTCCCTACAGGGGTCCTTTCACCACAAATGCCATGCTCCAATGGGGAGATAGTTTTGTGAAGTTTTTATAACTGTTACAGGATAAAAAAGAGACATAAGTTAAGGCTTGTTCCAAATGCATTGGTAGAAGCACCAGGTTGGTGGTTTTAGCAGAACAGGGAAATCTCAGATCTATGTTTCAAATGCTATCTAATGATATCCTTGGCTCTAGGGCTCATGGAATTTAGTGAGGTGTTAACATATCCCAAAATATTTCCTGTCATAGTCACAAGTTAAGTCAGACACAGCGGTAATGAACGGCTAGCAATGGGAATAAGAATATCCCAAGATAATTTGGCTCTGGATCTGTAACATTCCAACTCCCCACAATCACAAAGTTCTAATCAATGAGCCTTGTAGACACTCTAACTTAGACATGCCTTTCTTTTCTAGGATCTTCAGTTCACGTCACCATTGCCCGTGGACAGAGAACAGAGAACCATGAGGTATGAAGGCAGTGACCTTCTCTCTGCCTCTGGCCAGGAAGTTTGGCTAAAGCAAATCTGCACAAGTTGGTGAGGGTACAGAGGTAGGTGTCATGTCAGCCCTCACAGAAGGTGTCACAGTAGAGGAGCAGCACCAAGAGTCTTACGTCTGAGGGAAGAGGGGCCAGCCTCCACAGCCCACACTTCAGAAGGGGCTCCAGAGAAACATGAAGGATGCTTTGAGAAGCAGTGACCCAGCAGGCACCTTCTTCCTCTCTGAGAAGGTAAATAGGTGGGCCTGAGTAGAGTGGAGATGGAGTCCTGGAGAGCAGTTAATACAGAGAGTAGGTTACATGGGTGTTTGATTCCGGCTTTCCAGGAGATCAAGAGACAAGGGTTGGAGCACAGCAGCTCTGAGAGAAGTGAAGCCAGGGACACAAATGGAGGAGAGCGAGCCAGGTGTGGCCAGGAAGCCCAGGGGAAGATGTATTGCCAAGCTCAGCCATGGCCTGGTCGGGTACCCAAGAGCCACTGGGGAACATGGCTTGAGTCACCATACCCCGAGGAGGGAGAGAGAGCTAGGCTTTCGGAGTTACAGGTGCTTCTGGGAGCCTCAGCTCTCCAGCTGCCTCCGATCACAGACTGTTCCTGCACCAGCGATCAAAGCCCTGAGGCAGATGGCATCTTCCATGAGCAAGTTGACTTCACTTGTAAAGTGGGTGCCATAGGAAGGGGGCATCATGAGGTAGTAGTTTAGACCCTGAGAAGATGGCCATGGGGACAGAACAATGAAGAAGACATGTATATCTTCCAGACATTGCCAGATATGAGAAGAGACACAGACTTGCGTTGTCCTTCCTCTATCTTCCATCCTTGCTGTCCCTCACCTGGGATCCACATATCAGACAAGCTGGCAATAGAAGTTGTGTGGTCATCTGACAGTCCTTCTCCATGTCATGTCCCTTCCTCTGTACCACCCATGATCTAAGCAAAGCAGGGGTAAAGCATGCAGTGGGTCTGGAAGCAACCCAGCACAGAATGGTGCTGGAAGGCCAGCACCAGCTTCTCTCCCACACACCGCCCCCTGCATCTACTGTATCTGTGAAAATAAAATAAAAAGGCATTTTAAGTGACACATGCCTGTCCTGCAGTGACCTCTAGGTCTTGTGTGAGCTGGTGTCCTGTTTCTATAAGGCAGACAAAGCCATGTGAAGCATGTGCATTGAACACAGATTACCTGAAAACAGGCAGAAGGCCACAGTAGGGAATGGGGATGCTAGAGTGGGGTCTTTACTCCACTATGGGGACCTCAAAGGCAGTGTCAGGAGGTTCTGAGGCTGCCCCAGTGAACAGTTATTCAAAGTCCATGGATAAGCAGATAGCACTTTCTAATTGACGTCCTGAATGATGTCTAATTGATGTCTGGAAGAGTTCAAACAAGCAAACATATCAAGAACTCAGAAAAGTCTCACAATATTTCTAAAAGCTTCTCTTTTAAGTGTTCAACTCCACTCTTCATCAGTACAAAGAGTTACAAGAAAAAGGTGTTGGCATGATGGTTAAGAATGCTCAACTAAGCCGGGCATGGTGGTGCATGCCTTTAATTCCAGCACTGGGAGGCAGAGGCAGGAGGATTTCTGAGTTAGAGGCCAGCCTGCTCTACAAAATGAGTTCCAGGACAGCCAGGGCTATACAGAGAAACCCTGTCTCGAAAAACCAAAAAAGAAAAAGAAAAAAAAAATGCTCAACTAAAGGCTTTGCAATTAGGAGAGTTGGAGTCTCTGGAACATGTTTATGACATTTCTAGTTGGGGGTTAAACTAGTAAAAGTATGATGAGCCACAAATGGCAGTTAGAGATACTGGTGTGCTGGAGCCAGCTTACACTGGCTTATACAAGCCCACGCTAATTGTACAGGAATGTTACCAGCAGGTTGTTAAAAACATCGTCATTATTAAAGTCAGACCGTATGAAGTTATGATTAAATACAGTTTGTTAAGGACAAGGCTAATAACTATTCAGATCTCATCAGTGCGTCCCCATTCTTCCTGTTGTCCATGCTCTTTGGCTCACTAGTGCCTGCCACTCTTGAGCTGTGCAGATGTTACTAGAGGCTGAGACATGGGACCACCTTTAAATTCTCTCTTCCCATTCTACTTTCAGCCATCCGTGCTGGAAACTGAAATCAGCTGTGAACCCAGCAAATACTGAAATCAGGGGCTTAATTGATCATTTCATTTGTTGTCTAGATTTAAGGCCTTGATCCACAAAATGACCACAATGAATGTCAAATTTAAAGCCTGTCATTCTGTAGCCATTATCCTGTGAATAGCAGGTATATATGTGCATACATGAATTCACAGGCACACCTGTACACACACACACACACACACACACACACACACACACACACACACTGAGATAACATTTCTCCATAATTAAGAACTATACTCTAATTTTACAGAGAAATTGCTCACAGCCTTGACAAATAACCTGATTTCAGGTTATTTTGCATAGTTAAGAAATAACTTACTAGGATAATATTAAAGATTGCATATTAAAGCAAAGATAAATGTATTAGGAAAGAGAGGATTAACACACTTCTCAATTTAATTCATACTCTGATTGCAACCCTAGCCTAGCTTGCCTGCAGAGACTAGATTCCCGTGAACGGCAATGAAAGCATTGTTTGAGAATCAATGAAATTTACAGTAAAGAGTATTAAATATTTATTCCTACTTAGGGATTGTAAAATACATTGTTTATATCAGAAAAATTGAGAATAAAGATCTATGCATGTACATTGCATTTGTTTCTCTGGAGAGCTGTGTGTTCCAGCATCTGGACATTAGATGCATTTATTCGACTTTGGCTCTGTTTTATGGTTGTCCTGTTTTAGGGACCTGCAGATGTCATATGCTCCAAATATTTCCATGTGTGTCTATGTCTATTTAAGGATCACAAAGAATGTCTCTTTTAGTTTGGTTCACCATGTGGAACATTGACTGTGTACCATAAAGGATTCATTATGTCACCGCCTTAAAATTCTAATAAACCTTTACATTTAACTTCATTTATATTAAATTCATTATATTAAATTTATATAATATAAAATCCACCATCTTAACCATTTCATAGGGATACAGTCTGCGGTTTTTTTAGTTTTCTGTGGTGTTGTACAGCCATCTCTACTATCTGGTTTCCCTGAAAGAGACCTTGGACCTTATCAGTCACTCCGTGTTCCTACTTGCATCCCTGACCTCTGTCAAGTTTATCTCTACGGGTTGATCTGTTAGGCATTTCGTAGCAACAGTATCCTCTAAGGCATGGCTATTTGTATAAATGTCTTCTGTTTTATTTCTCTAGGTTTTCCAGTTTCACCATGCCAGAGCAAACTACATTGTTTCTTTTCTACTGCTACACAGTGACCCACAGGTGACCAGGCACACTCTTTATCCAGTTACACATCATTGTGCTGTGCCTACAGCTAAGAGGCATGAGTAAGTCTCACTCATGGACAAGCTCCTGTCTGCATGGGGTTTGGGTTCTGTTGGGTATGGAACACATGGGTGATCAGTAAATGACTAGACAGTTTCTCAGTGACTGCCTGACTGTATTCCAGTGTACCCCACTGTGCCCCATAGTACCCCATTGTGTACCACTGTGCCTCCAGTGTACCCCACTGTGCCCCACTGTACCCCTACTGTGTCCCACTGTGCCCCACTGTATCCCGCTGTGCCCCACTATACCTCACAGTGCATGCCCATCAACTGTGCATTAGGAAGACATCTCTTTCAGATTGGTGTCCAAGACCTAAGATAGTTAAGTGTCTCTCAAGATGTCATTGTAGAACAGGTTAGAAAACTCACCCTTTCCACCTATGTGTTGTTCCACACATCCACCCAAAAGTAAGCCTAAAGTGCTTTTTCTGTCTTCTAACAGGGAAGCAGTCATTGTAAAAACAAAACAAATCAAAAGCATCTTCATATTGATAAAAGGACTCGTCTTCAGAAACTCTGAATTAATCAGAAAATTCAAGTAATCAGAACACATTCAAGTAATTCTTACACATCCCTTAGTCAGTACCCCTTCCACCCAGTGAACCAGTTTCACGGGTTTCTGCTCTGTTGAAGCTAATTCCTCTAGCAGCTAAGGGCCTGAGATCTAACACTCAGAACGATATGGGCACTAGGCAAGTGCATTTTAAGGAACCTTCTGGGTTGTGAGCCCCGACTCCCCCAACCTGCTGACCACCCCACCCAACTCCTCTTCCCTGACTCTGCTTCATCTACTGCAATTTCTAACTTTTTTTTCTGAGTGCAGTTTCTCTTGTCTGACTCCTGTATTCCAATGCTTTTCTAGAATTCCCTTGTAACTGTCAACTATCCACTTCCCTATTGTAAACAATGCTGGTGATTTCCCAGAGCACACCTTCCTGGTTTAAGCTCCACTAACCTTTGGGTTTAAGCACACACCACCTCACTTTCAGCCAGACCCAATGGACTATAGCTCTACCATCATGTCCCACACATCCATGCTTTCAAGAGCTTTAACAAACTAAAGTACAACACTGAAACCAGGCATGGTGGCCCACACCTTTAATCTCAGCAATCAGGAGGCAGAGACGGACGGATCTCTGTGAGTTCGAGGCCAGCCTGGTTTACAGAGTGAGTTCCAGAACGACCAAGGCTACACAAAGAAACCCTGTCTTAAAAATTAAAATAAAATACAATAGCTTCAACACCAAAAGCTTTGGGTGTGCAGTCTGGGAATCCAGATGAATATACTACTTCCTTGCAAAAATAGAAAGTCACAATTACCAAGTTCAGTGACAGCTTCGCTGTAGACAGACTTCTCATTAAGCAACTTACAACAGTGGAATCTGCCATGTAAAACGGAATCTGACTGAATCTGATATATTTAGAAGTGCAGCGGCATCCATCAAAGGCTTCTCACAGGATGGACTCCCAGAGCAGGGCTTTAGAAGATGAATAGGAGTTCACTAAGGGACCATGAAGAGAAAGCTGGCAAAGAACTCACAGCTTCTGAGAATGCAGATTGCATAAACCAAAGGCTTAGGAAGGAATTCCCAAACTCTGCTAGAACTCTGGGTGGAAAAAGACAGGTGGAGGATGGCAGGAGATAGCCTAGAAAGATCTATGTGTGGCCAAAAAGGCTGGGCCAATCACCGAGTCTGCGCCTTACGCCGAAGCCGAATGTTTACCTAGATCAGGACACAGAGAAGGGAATGGATTTTTGAGGGTCCCCAAAGAGTGGCTGCCAGGAGCCTCTCACCTCAGATGAAGAGAGCTGTGGTTTGCTGGGACAGAGTGACGAGACCTTGTGGTCTTTCTCTCCTGGAAAAGCACCACCTCTCAGAGCTCCCAGTGTGGGTTATAGTGGGGGTAGGGATCCACATGGCCCCTTCTGTTGTCTAGCACTCCGGATAGATTTCAACACGGCTTTGTGTAATGAGCACTCTTGTAATTTGTGTAGCTTTGCCTGCCTGCTATAGAATGATGATTCTATGTTCACAGCATTTAGACTGTGCCTTTCAAACTTTGAGAAGATAAAGGTTTTGTTCCGTGGGTCTGGGTGGAGCGAGAGTCTGAACTTCTTGTGGAGGGCTGCAGAGGTTTGGGGGATCGGGGATAGAACCCAGGACTATGCCTATGAGGTGAACACTGGGCCACTCAGCCGCATCCTCACCACTGCAGTGTGCTTCTAGCCAGCTCCCAGGAATGACACAAAGGACACTTGTTGCCTGGACAAGAACTAACGGCTCCCGGCGTGGAGGGTCCCAGCACACGCCCAACTTCTGCTTCCTAGTACTTACAAAAGGACTCCACATCCCGTGGCCCTGGGTTCCCGGTTGAGAAGAGAGCTTTGGTGAAAGTCCTCTTCTCTTAAAACTGCTCATTTTCCACGGCAATGCACACCACTGTGCAGTCCGAATGGAGAGCAAATCCACATCCTTCCGACGGACACTGAATAACCAGAAAGAGCCAATCAGGCTTCGACATGCTAATGAGTGTCCTTGGTAGCCTCTGAATAATTGATCAACAGAACTGTTCAGTGTTTGCTGCTCTCACCAGCTCTGCTCATTATGGAAGATGATTCATTCAGTTCTAGGGAACAGATTGTTCCAGGGTCTAACTCCACTTCCCTTGCTAGGGTTTTTTTCTGCCTTTTGTTTTTTAAATAAAACCCGTGCACCTGTGGGACTCATATGCATGCAAGTGCTCGTGGAATAGAAATGAGGAAATTCATTTCTGTTCCACAGCCCACAATGGCAGTAACCTCTCAGGGCCCTGCCAAGCTTTGGGAATAATTCCTTTCCTCAGAGAGGACAGAAGATATAGATGTGTCAAGTCTCTGCTGGCTGGGGAGACAGCAAGAGCAAGCTGAATTGAAATGAGACCATCTTCCCCAATAAAGCTCGCTATTCACTAGGCAAGCCAAACCATCAGTATCAAATTGGATGCCGGCATTTCAGGGTGTGCATTTGGGAGCTAATTTGGTGTGACCAGTTTCTTTTAGTCATGTGTCCCTGAGTGCTTAAGGAGACCCTGTGAATTGGAACCGAGAAGTTTGATTTTGCTCTCAGGGCCTGACGGTTGAACAAACTACTGTGGCATGCCTAAAACCCTTTCTATCTCCCAACTTGGGCGACTTCTCTGTTTCTTCTTCCCACCTCTTCCTTTCAGTGAAATGGTGTGTGTGTGTGTGTGTGTGTGTGTGTGTGTGTGTGTTCTATAAATCTGATAAAGACTAAGCCTATCGCTGTGTGTCCCTGAAGCAATTGGCATAGTTATCACAATTGGCACAGTTGGCACAGCTGGCACCTGTGCAGATCTAGCCTAGATGAAATCTAGGGTCACAGCCCAAGGTATGAGAACCTTGACTTTGTCCTTTAAGAAGAAAAGAGACAAGTTGCCCAGAATCCCTAATTATGCCAAGTCCCAGGGACAAGCCCTGGAAAATATCATCTCTCCTTAGTCCTGAATCCTGCTCCAGTTCCCAGACACAAATGCAAGACAGCCCAGTCCCAGCGGACAATCTGAAAGGGTCGGGCATGGAGCTGGACCCAGCAGGTTCCCTCTGGCGTGTCTCCAGCAAGGCGGTAGATGGAACTGAGCTCTGGGCGGGTCTTTCTAAGACTAAAATTCTCCACCAGACCACAAAAAAACAGCTCCTAGAGAATCTGTTATTCATGATGGTCAGCTCCGGTAGGGATTGACTGATGGGTGAGAACACTGTCATTATTCCACAAGTCAAGTCTTAGGGCTTGATGAGTAACTCTCCCCAGAGAGGAGGCAGCCTCCAGAATCTGCTTCAGTACATTGCTTCGAGCCTGTCAATCACAGGTAGAACAGAGGAGCTAGAAGGCAGAAGATGATAAGCCCTTCTCCTTTCCCCACTCAGGCAACTTTCATCCCAGAGCAGGAAGAAAAGACCACAAGCAAGTAGCATGGGAGACAGAGCAGAGAGGCCAAGGCTGGGAGACAGAGCAGAGAGGCCAAGGCTGGAAGCCTTGAGTACAGAAATTCATGCCTGCTCTCGGTAGTACCCGGGGGCAGCCTTTAGACCAGTTCTCAAATCCAGGAATTACAGACTGCAGCCTGGGCCTGCAGGGAAAGCATGTGCTAGATCCACAGTAATTTGTTCATTTCAACCCCAAATTTAGCTATGCTCAAGTTAACAACCAGCCTCCTGGGCGTGGTGGTGCATGCCTGTAATCACAGGCATACCGGAAGGAAAGCACAGAGACTGAAAGCTGAAGGCCGAGCTGGGCTGCCTAGCAAGACCCTGTCTCGGTGATGGTGATGATGATAATGACAATAGCAATAAATTAGAAAATCTAACTAGCCGGGCGTGGTGGCACATGCCTTTAATCCCAGCACAGGCAGGATTTCTGAGTTCGAGGCCAGCCTGGTCTACAAAGTGAGTTCCAGGACAGCCAGGGCTATACAGAGAAACCCTGTCTCGGAAAAAAAAAAAAAAAANCTGTACTGAGTACACCCCACCTTCCCAGTGCTGTACTGAGTACACCCCACCTTCTCAGTACTGTACTGAGTACACCCCACCTTCCCAGTGCTGTACTGAGTACACCCCACCCTTCTGAGATGCAGCTCTCACATAATCAGGACATTTTTCTCAAAACACTGCTAATCTGAAATTGGCCAAGGTAGAAGGAACTTAACATATTAGACTGATACAATCAGATGTGGGTTCTGTTGTTCAACCTTTCTTTGTTTTGTTTTTAGTGCTGGGGTTTGAGCCCAGCGCCTCACACATGCTAGGCAAGCACCTTATCCATGAGCCATATCCCCAGTCACCACCCCATCACCTCCATGTGTCTTTCTCAAGCCCTCATGGGTCTATTCTGACCTGATTATTACCGTGATCACAGTAAGTAACTAGCACGATATACTACTGTTTGTGATTCATCTACAGCAGCGGTTCTCAACCTGGAAGTCGCTATTCCTTTCACAAACCTCTATCTCCAAAAATATTTACATTATAATCCATAAAAGCAGCAAAATTGCAGTTATTAAGTAACGTGAAAGAATTTGATGGCCAGGCTCTAGGGCATTTTTTTTATAGTGATTGAGGGTGTGGGCCCAGGCCATTATGAATGGCGCTACACCTGGTGATACTGGGTTCTACAGAAAGCAGCCTGAGCAAGCCAGAAGGAACAAGCCAGTCAGCAGCACTCTCCACCGCTTGCCTCTGCATCAGCTCCTGCCTCCAGGTTCCTGCCCTGCTGAGTTCCTGAATGATGAACAGTGCTGTGGAAGCCTAAGCTGAACAAACCCTCTCCCCGCCAAGTTGCTTTTGGTCATGGCGTTTCATCACAGAAATAGTAACCCTGACTAGGACACCACACCAAGCCTAAGTAAATCCTACTTTATAAAAGCATGTTTCAAATGGTAAAGCTCTTGGTATGCAAAAAAATTAAAAAAAAAATAAAAGAAGCAACTGTTAACAATTGTTGAATATTTATGCATTTATTTATTTTCTGGGACTGAGAGTAGAAGCCAGGAGTTACATGTGCTAGACAATTCTCTATCATTGAGCTCCAACCCCAAACTTCAAGTATTCTTTTTACTAGGATACATTTCCCAATGCTTTTGTGTTGTGTTTTCATAGTCTTTGAGGTGGGTACTTCATGTCAAATTCCAACATGGAAAGCTAACCAAGACCCCTTTCCTAGAGTTGACGCAGACAGATCCCCTGCTTTAAAAGGTAGACATGATTTAACACTAGGACATAGTCTTCCTGACTTTTCCTATATCTACCTTCTATATGGAACAAAAATACCATTTATACACTGATGCACATTGTGATCTGTTTATTTTAACACCCACACTCATATTTCTTTATTTTTAAGATAGCATCTCAGTCCGTTGCCAAAGCTGACCACAAACTCATGGCAATCCTCCTGCTTCAGACTCCCAAGTGCTGATTCATAGACTGGCCCACCCCAACCCACCATCAATGCCTGGCATGGCCATCCATCTGCACAAACATTGTGCATTGGCTCTACGTCAGGATGTCCTCAAGCTTTCTGCACTATGTACCTGTTTATTTAATCAGCTTCCTCCCGCTGAGCAGTTAGGCATTCACAAACTATCATCATCCCAAAATGTAACAATTAAGGGCCTTGTGCTTGGTTGAATCATTTGAAATGACCACATTTTTATACATTGAATGTGGTCAAATAAAAGTGAACATGTGGGCTTCGTGGTATATACTCTCTGGGACGTGCATTTCTTGAAGTAGGGTTACTGCTCTAAGGATACTCTAAAAAAAAATCGCGAGGGTTATTAATATCTCATTCTCCTGAAGAATACCGGTTTACCCTGCACTCAGTGGTGCATGCCCTACACAGGAAAAAATAAAACAAAAAAACCTTTCATTCTTCTGAATCTAGTAGAAAATTGTCCCTCAGAGGTTAGCTTTCTTCCCTTCACTGTTAGTGGGGATGCTCAGCATCTTTCTGTATGCACACTGCAATCCTCCACAACCCTCCAACTGCTACCTGCATAACAGATGGATAGATACATAGGTACATAGGTACATAGATACATAGATATATAGATGAAAAAAAAAGTCTGGTTTCGAAAGACCTGCATTGAAAGCTCCCTTTACAGGAGTTAGAAATGGGCTATTTTCCTGCCTTCAGGTTTCTGATACTGGACACACAGACAGGTTGTGTCTGCTCGCAGTGAGCTTCATTGACTTCAGTCTTCTGCTTTCTGAATATTGGCTCATGGAGAAAGGGCATTCTCTCACCTACAGGTCCTTGGCAAGGCTGCCTCTGTGCAACCGTGTCGCCTGGCTACCAGCAGGGGGCCCCCGGCAGCTCTGAGGGCTTCCTGACTGCCTCCATTTTCTCTCCTAAACAAGCCTGTCTCTCCAGCACAGAGAGGCAATTGCTGGCTTCTGCTTAGACAGACTAGCTTACTGAATTAAAGTCCTCTGGCTTCCACCACAGCAATTAGTATGCAAATTACCGGTATATTACCTGCCTAGTCATAAATTACATTGACAAACTTAATATTCACAGATGCAACGTACCAGTGTGGATAATTTTTCTGGTTTCCAGACGTAGCAGAGCAGAGCGATTCATCACCTTATTGAACCGTAACACATTAAATCAACAGTTGAGAAATTAAGCATTTTTCAAAGCATTTTGTTATGCACTTATTTCTTTCAGCGGGCAATAAAGCAGAACATTAAATATGTGTCTCCATAGACTAAATGGCAGCGGATACATTTAAGCCTAAAATAGTTCTTTTGTAACAACAACCAAAAAATAATAATAATAAATAAATAATTTAAAAATTCCACCGCAAAGGAAAATCTATGAAGTAATGCAATCTATTGAGTTCTCTTTAATGTCATTAGAACCAAATATTCTCTTTTCTAGTTCCGTTCCCAGAACTGTGGAAAACCACTAATCCCAATATAGAGTTGATGCGAGCAGTGTTCACTACTGGAAATGTCTGAGCCCTAGGATTTGAGGTGTGGAGACGGACAGTAAGTCTCTATGGTAAAGTGCTGTATGTTGGTTAGCTCACTAAATTAATTGCACCTAACTTTGTGGGCTTTGCCAGTTTTAACTAAATACACTTTTGAGTCTTTTTACTGAACAAAGGGTGGGCTGAGTTCAAATTCAGAGAGACAGGTTCAAGTCTGTTCAAGACTGCAGTATCGATCTTCTTCCATTATCCGAGAGATAAACTGCATTCTTCGTCAGGTCAGTGACATGACCCCTGAGCTCAGACAGACTCAGCACTGGCCCCAGGCAGAGAGTTTCTGTCAGAGTGCCAGCCGGTCTCCAAGTGTTTTGTCTGCAAAGGCCTCCAAGGAGCTCGGGAGAGTCCAAAATTCTTCCCTCCCAGTCCTGCCTGCACATTCCCACAAAAGAAAACGGCCTTTGCTTTCAGATTGTGACACTGCTATGCAAGTGATCAAAGGACATGTCTGTTAATCATTTAAGCAAGGAAATCTGAGAAAGTTCACCAGAGATAGCTCACAAGAATACCCCGAGAGAGACTCAACTTCAGAGGTGCAGATAGAGCTAACGGCAAATCAAACACACGGCTCATGTCTGATGTGGGCTATTTGACTTTGAAAAGTGAGTGACATACACAGTACTATCTTTTGAACCAAACCACCATGTCCCCTGTAGAGATGGAATAGAACAGCACTCTCCTGGAACAGCCTGGGCCTGTGGTATCTCCTGTGTCCCACCCCTGCCCCCACCCTCCCACCCCCACCATATCTAGGAATGTATATCATCACTCCAAACACCGAGAAGAGCCAGTTTGGGCCTGCCTTTCCCCTCCAGCTGTCTCACACCTCCCTCAAGGGAGCTCACATCTTGATAGGTAATAAATTATTTTCAAGAATCTCCCCACAGAATGAGACAAAGTAGGGGGAGGGGTCAGTGCAGTCCCTGTGTGGCTCCAATAAAGGAGGTAACATTCAAACCTCCTCCCAGGCAGGAGGCTTCATGTCATCCACCCAGGAGCAGGAAGAGCAGAGCAGCACCGGGAGCTGGCCGCAGGTGTTCTTCACCTGTGTGACAGACAGACAGTCACGTGACTCCAGGGCAGCTGACACTGGCACACATCTTCCACTGAGCACACAACTGTGCTGTGACCAAGTCACTCATCAGAATGTTCATTTACATGTCAAGATTTTTAGAGTCTCCATCTTTTTTTAAATGCCAACTTTAAGAACTTATTTATAAAAGAAAAAAAAAGAGTAAGAAGGAGGAGAAAAAGAAGCCCTATGTGGTGCTATATACCTTTAATCCCTCAATTCTGGAGGCAAAGGCAGGGGATCTGATTTCTAGGCTAGACTGATCTACACAGTATGTTCCAGGACAGCTGAGGCTGTTACACAGAGAAACCCTATCTCAAAACAAACAAACAAACAAACAAACAAACAAAGAAGAAAATGGATAAAAAAGAGTTTATTTGTATCATTTAACTGGATGTGTGTGTGTGTGTGTGTGTGTGTGTGTGTGTGTGTGTGTGCCTGCCGAGGCCAGAGGCATTGGCTTTCCTTGAGCTAGAGTTACACGTGGTTGTGAGCTGCCCGATATGAATGTTTGAAACTGAACTCAGATCCTCACATGAGCAGTGACTGTTTTTAATCAAGAGCTACCTCTCCAGCCCCTAAAATAGCTTCTTTATAACAATCTGATTATTAGAATGGACTTTTAAGTCTGAGCACAAAACCTTTACCTATCAACAATTGTGCTTCTTCAAAAATTATTTTAATGGGCAAGTAGAATTACATATTTTACAAGTGTGTACATTAATCTTATATAATGTGATATTTTGAAATATGTCAACACTGTAGAATGACTACACGGAGCTGGTAAGAAATGAATTACTGGACTGGAGAGAAGGCTCAGCGGTTAAGAGCACTGACTGTTCTTCCAGAGGTCCTGAGTTCAATTCCTCGAAACCACACGGTGGCTCACAACCATCTTCAGGGAGATCTGATACCTTCTTCTGGCCTGTGGATATATATGGAGCAGAGCACTCAAACATTATATTTAAAAAAATTTTTTTTAAAGATTAATTGCCCACAAAGACTTAGCAATCTGGAGGGCAATCAAAGGCCTTCCTTAGTGATTTTCAAAACTACACCACATCATTATTAACACTGTTATCACATGGGACAATAGATCTGTCTCACTGAAATTTGCATCTATTGACCATCTATTGTTTCCTCAGTCAGCCCCTAGTAAGTGGTAATCACCAGTCTATACCCTGTTCTAAGAATCCACATGTAAGTGAGATCCAGTGGCTTTTGGTTTTCATTGTCTGATTTATTTCACTTTCTATGTTGCTCTCTGAGCTTGTTCAAGAGCACACAAATGATAGGTTTTTTTTATTTTTAAAGGGTGAGAAGCATTGTATTGTGTCTGTGTGCTACACCCTATCCGTACTTACTTCAATGCCTTTTGAAACACACCCAGGAGTGAGAGGTCTATTTTAGTTTATTAAAGAAATCCCCATACTGACTTCCATAGCAGGTTTGCTAATTACCATTCCCTCCAAAAATATCCAAGTGTTCTCCTTTCTCCCTCTCATCCATCCTCTGGTAACTACCATTTTCCCAGGGATGAAGCGCTATGTTATTATGGTTAATCTTAACTTCCGTGAAGATCAGAGTTGTTGCTCTCTTTCATATACCCGACATCCATTTGCGTGTCTTGTTTTGGAAAATGTTTGTGTTTGTGATGAGTGATTCCGATCGTCAATCTGACAGGATCTAGAAACATCTAAGAGACAAACCTCTGAGCAAGTGTGGAACTGGGTTTCTAGACTGGGTTGAGGTGGTAAGGCAGCATCCATATTAGTCAGGGTTCTCTAACAGGAAGGGTACCGACCGAACAAGCATATAATATATGTTGCTGGAGAGCTGTTGTTTTCTAGTCAACATCGGAATCCTGAAGAAGTAGGTTGGAACACTTGCAAAGGAACGCCTCACAACAGAATGGATAAGCTTACAAGCAAGAGTGTGGGTAAACAGGCAAAAAGAAAAGCTCTCCTTCTTCTATGGCCTTTAATGTGGCCACCAGCAGAAGATGGGACCTAATTTTTGAGGTGTGTCTTCCGCACCTTAAACGATCCAATTAAGAAAGCCCTCACAGCATTCTCCTGCTAGGGCTTTAGTGGATTCTAGGCGTAACAAGCTGACAACAAGATTAGCCGTCTTCCCACGTGCTGTAAGGAGAAAGAGCTGAACAGTAGTAGCAGTGTTCCTACTTCTCTGCTTCCTGACTGGACATGCAGTGGGACTGACTGCCACCCTCTCCTCTCCATTATGATTGGCTGTCCTCCCGGCTATTCTCTCCATGATGATTGGCTGTCCTCTCAAGTCATGAGCCAATATAAACACACACACACACACACACACACACACACACACACACACACACACGCACACACCCTTCTTTAAGCTACACTTGCCAGGCGTTTTGCCACAGCGCAGGGTAAAGTAACCAGGTACAAGATCATTTACCCATTTTTAAGTCTACTTGTTTTCTTACTGTTGAGTTGTTGGATTTCTTTATATATCCTATTAACCTCCTATTGTATGTATGACTTGCAAATATTTTCTCACTAGGTTTCCTGTCCACTGTGTCCCTAGGTTGCTCACTGTGTGCAGCTTTTTAATTTTCTATAATCTTATTTACCCTTTTTCCTGCCTCCGTTTTGGAGATCACATCTTTAATACCACAGACAAGTCCTGGTGTGCCCCGCCCTCCTCCCCCACCCCCTCACACCCCCGTTTTCTATTATTAGAGCTACAGTTTCAAGTGCACGGCTTCTTTATTACTCATTGTAGGAAGGATATCTAAGGAGCAGAGAGTGGCAATGAGTGGTATGAGGTCATAGATTTAAGAGCAAGACCTAAAGAGACCATGAGACCGTCTGCAGCACAAAAGCATGAGATGGTCCACAGCAAGAGTTCTCCAGGGCTGGGATCGAGTCATGAGAATATCGTCTTTGTGAGTTATCTTAAAGAAATGGATCTATTGTTCTTTGCCCTATCTGCCTTACTAATAAATCAAAAAAAGATCCACCAGAACCTTTTAAAAAAATTAAGAGAGATAATCCACTGAACGCCTTGAGAAGTGTCTGGCATGTAATAGCCACGCTCTGTGATTACCAGTTACTAGCTGTGCCCCACAGGTCCAGTGTGCCATGAGGCTCCACGCCTGTGGATCCAAGCAACTGTGGATTAAAACTATTTCAAAAAACAGATGTATAATGAATACATCTGGTATTTTTCTTGCTATTATTCCCTATCAGTTCCCAGCATACTAATATTTGTATCCTATCTACTATATTGTATTGGAGATTATAAACAACCTAGAAATCTTTTAAGGTATCAGGAGAATGTGCACAAGTTATCTGCCAGCACTATACCACTTCGCGCGGGGGAGTTGAGAATCCTCAGGATTCATTTATATAGAGCGCTGGAATCTAACTCCTATAGGTACTAAGGAAAAACTGTATTACCCTTAAGTAACAGTGTAGTCTAAGGAAATGACAGTGGTTCAAGGCTGCCTATGGTGCTGCATGGGAGTAATGTCTATAATATCATTTCTAATTATCCATCTCAATAGACACTATTTGCTCTTTATCTCATGTAACATTTCCACATCAGAACACACTACTACCATCTCAGGCCTAAATCATAATCACTTCTACATTTTCCTTATACCAGTTATGGAAACTCCATCTTCAGTACCATCAGGATATGTGTGTGTGTGTGTGTGTGTGTGTAAACCTTATCTCTCATAGACTGCTTAATGTCTTAGTTCCTGTCTGGTCTAGTTTTTATCTCACTTGACACAAGCTAGTGCTGTCTGAAAAGAGGAAACCTCAATTGAGAGAGTGCCTCTATAAGATCAGGCTATAGACAAGCCTGTAGGGCATTTCTAAAACTGGTAATTAATGTAGGAAGGTTCAGCCCATTGTAGGTAATACCACCCTTGCTCTGGTGGTCCTGGGTTCTATAAGAAAGCAGACTGAGCAAGCCATAAGGAGCAAGCCAGTAAGCAGCACCCTCCATAGCCTCTGCTTCAGCACCTGCCTTCGGGTTCCTGCCTTCAGTTCCTGCCCTGACTTACCCTAGTGTTAGACTATTAGCCAGAAACATATGTGGAATAAACCCTTTTCTCTCCAGGTTGCCTTTGGTTATAGTGTTTCATCATAATAGAAACCCTAACTAAGAGAGCACCTCACTCATCATCGCAGCTATGTGACATGTACTGTTTTAGCTGTTCCCTCCTGTGATAAACTACCCTTCAGGTAAAGGTGCAAATTTGTATGCGTTCTTTTTCTAGTTCAAATGGAGATAAAAGACTGGCGCCTGGAGTGGTAGAACTACAGAGAAGTAGTTGAAGCAGAAAGTGTGGCTAAGTGAAAGTCCTGAAGAGTTATTAATGGCCGAGCAGAAAGTCGGGTCAGATTCCACCAGCAGAAGGCTCAGGGAGAGTGTGAACAGCTGCATAAAATGGATCTGCCAAGGACTGGGAGAGGTGGCTGGGTCAGAAAAATATTTGAAAAAAACAATGACAAAAAAAGTGTTCCAAATCAGATTAAATAATCGGTCTACAGGTCAACTTCCAAAATCGAGCAGGGGAGGGGTTAGGGGCATGAGTTAAGGAAGGAGGGAGGGAGAGGGAAAAGGGAGGAGTTAAAGATGTGGTGGTGGTGGTGGTGCTGTGTGTGTTTGTGTGTGTGTGTGTGTGTGTGTGTGCATGAGTATGTGTTTATCCCACAAAAAATTATACACAGAATATAAAAGTAACTATTACCCATCAGTAATAAAAACATAATAAAAACGTGATAATTATGTTGTTACCTAATTAGAAAGTGCCAAGAGATTTGGATCAGCACTTTACAAAAAGCATACACAGAGGCTAATAATTTCCAACTTAAAAAAAAAAAAGCGGGAGACATATGAGCGCACTGTCTCAATGTTATCATCCAGGAGTTTCTCCCCCATCTTGGCCTTGCTCATCCACTGTGGAATGACAGAGGGATAGGATAGCAGAAGGAATATTTTCACTTTCTCTGCCCGATCCAGGAGTTGGATTACAGTCACATGCTTCTGGAACACTGGCTAAGGCTTGATATTTTTAGAGATACCTGGCAGAGTCTGTATGCAAAAGAGGTCAAAAGTAATAGAAGTGTAGGAGACATGTAGTTACTTCCTTTCCCCGTGTCTGCTTGCTTTGCCCGCCTTGGAAGCAGCCCTTGTCTTCTGTCAGATGCAGGGAAACGGGCAGGCAGTAGCTAAACACCTGGCACAGCTGATCCTGCAAGTTACTGTGAAAGGTTGAAAAGTCACCCTAACTTCACGATGACTGTTCACCCGCCTTATTCCGCAGCTGTTTCCTCTCTAGTCTAACGCTCGTCATCAGCACTGACAGAAGTGAACCTTCAGAATCCAAGTGGATTTCCCAAGAGTCATTCGTCAGAAATGTTACAAGAGCAAAGTACGTGTTTTATTATCCCACAAAAAGTATATGCGGTGCTGGGGATATAACCATGCAGCAGAGTCCCTGCTTGGTGTGGATGAGTCCCTGAGTTCAGGCTCCAGGGAAGAAATGGGATGGGGGAATCAGAATTTTCTGTTTCTCTGTCTAACAGTAATTCTGCCTGTCTGCCCTAAGTGAGTGAAGGTAAGTTTCCAAAAATGGAGAAGGATATAAGTGTCCCCTTCCATGTTAGGTGTTTCATTAGAGGGCAAATAGAATCACAATGAGAAAGTAAAAATTATACATTATATGTATAATATATTATGATATATATCATCTTTTCTTCTTGTAGCTATATATAATATATACAAACACACACATCCTTTCTTCTTGTGACCATATCTATCAGAGAAATAACCATGAAAGTCAGACCATTCATTGCCTTAACTCAAAATTATTCAGATTTTTCTGTCTTCCCCTAAGTCTGTCAACATAAAGTCTATGGGCTTGGTTCAAAGGGCAAGAGGGACTTTATATAGAGTAAATATCGCTGAAGCTACTGAAGAATGAACCGTAACATCAGGAACACCAAAGGAATGTTTGGTTTTTCCTTTCTCAAACAGCTCAACAAGGACACAGTGGAAGTGAGACGAATCAGAGAGGCTCATGGAAAGGCTCATTCCTGCCTTCTGCTCCTGACTTGCAAGAGTGGAGGTGTCAAACATACTAAATGTGGGGCAGAAGGCATGGGGGAATAAAGGAAGTGGGAGAAGACCTGCATCCTTCCTGCCAGAGTTCCGGTGCTCTGGGTGGGCAGACACTGAGGACAGCTGCAGGCTCTCCACGTGGCCCTGGGTGGGTGTCTGAAGCTATGGACCCAGTCCGCAGGGGGTCGGGTGTGGGGGGTAGACAAGGGGCAGACCGTTGTCTCTGGGCCTCACGGAGGCCAGAGATAACAGGTTCTCAGTCTCGGACATCCCAAATGCTGTAGGACACCACTGAAGAGCTGAGAGAAAAATGGGGGCCCCGGGGGTGGCTCAGTCAGCCCCGGGGCTGAAAGGAGAGGGCAGAGGCAGAGGGGGCACTGGGTGGTTCCCACACAGGCGAGAGTTCTTGGTCCAGTCCGTGGCTGGAGCTCAGGAAGGCCTTCCAGCAGGAGGTTAGAAGTGGCTCTTTAGGGGAAAGCCTATTCCGTTGTTCAAGCATGGTGGGCCTTGATGAGCAGAGAAAGTCTACGGTTTTAGAACTTTATTGTAGAAAGGCAGAGAGAAAGAGAGAAGGTAAAAGTAAGAGAGGGGAAGGGGAAAGGGAGGGGGAAAAGGAGAGCTGGAGATGAGAATAAGAAAGGTGAGAGCTTAAGAGAGAGAGAAGGGGCCAAGCAGCCCCTTTGGGGCTATCTTACAGTTGTCGGGTAGCTTGCGGAAAGAGCATACCTGACTATTGTCAGGTAACTGTGTAGGTGGAGTCTAGTTAGAATGCCAGGGCTTTGTCTGTGTGACTGATAGTCACAGAATTATGAAGTTGGGGGCTCCGTGGTGTCAGACACCAGTCTCTGGGAATGTGGCTCACTGTTCCATCTCTTGTAGAGTTTTCTACTAGGTATCCAGAGCAAGCCTCGCTCAACCAAAACAGGCTGCCTTTCACGGCCCCACAACTGAAGGCAGGACATTAAACAAACCTTAGCTTCTGCCTGTCTATTTTCTATTCATATAATTGAGCACCAGTCTCTTATAAGGAAAGGTTTAGTCAGTTCATGGTTTTCAAGACTGGCTCACCACTTCTGGTGGGATGTTTATTGCTGATGGGAAGTCTACAGCGTCCCAAGGTGATTCAGGGTATCACATAGGAAGAACGACTGAGCAGTCTGTCAGGTCTCTTCTCTTGGGATAAAGCCATCAGACTATAGCCACACTTAAGGCCTTATTTCCCTTTGACTGCTTCACAAAAATCCCATCTCCAAATGACACGGCTGAATTAAGTTCCCACCCTCTTAGTCCATCACAGAGAAAGTTTAGATAGGAAGATTCAAACCATGGCAGTTCTATATTGGACTCTTGGAGTAAAGGTTAAAATGCACGGTCACGCAGAGAGGTTTGATTGGTGCTTTCACTGGATGAACACTGGATTGGGAGCTGGCCATGAAATCCACTATAGTGGGACAAGGTGACCTTGAAGCAAAGACTGGAATGAACCGTGAGTCCAGGGTATAGAATGGAGAATCTCCAAAAATGCATGGCTCTGTATCCTATCCTATGGGAGTTGAGTCATTGCAGGGGAGGTGGCTTGATAGCCCTGGCATGTTAGATAAAGTCAAAAGAGAGACAATAAATCCTGGTCATAAGTAGCAACTACAATGCCCAACCAAATAGTCACAGACAATATTCCAAAGCCATTGCTTTAGAGGTAAATCAAGATCAATCTGAGACAAAAGGAAAGCCATCAAGAGGCCAGGTACATACCCCAGATTTGTGCAATGTCAAGATGACATATAACTTTCCTCCCACTAGGTAACCTCTTAGGAAAAGAAATAAAACCACCTTCAGATATGGATTGCTTTTATTTGAATAAGACAATTTTCTTTACAGTTTCTATTATTGCCTCAAATTCAAGTTAAACAATGTAAAATACAATGTAAAAAATGGTAGGGAAATCAACAGAACCATTATGTACTGAGAATTTGTCACAGGAAAAACATGGGAGCAACTCTCTTTTGTCTTCTCCATTCAACTGAGTTGTGTAGGACGCTAACACTGGTGTGTGATGTCTACCTCCGAATCTGCTCTTTCCAGAGAATGCTCGTAATACATCGTATATTACCATATCATTTCTTAAAAATAAAAATTATATCACTGCAATGGGTTTGTAGCTAGTTTTAGAGAGAGTATCTAGCAGTCCTGAGACTGGGGGCTGAAACCCCAACATCACAAAACAAAAAATAAATAAACTCCCCATCATAGGTGTGCTCGCATACCACAGAGAACCAGGCAATCATAACTGAGAAGTAAGGTCTATGATCAATGATGTAATTATACACCAGCTTACAGATCAAAGATATCTCTACGATTTCAATTTTAAAAGCAAATAGAATAAAATGCAAATCATTGAATGGAGTATTACACATCCACCGGACTCTCAATCTCTCAATCGTTTTTGTTATTTTATCCAGACAAGTTTCGACAAATATGGTAATGTATGCCCAATATGTTCAAACCTTCTGCCAAGAAAAGAAAAAGTCAAACTTCCAAAATACAAAAATAACCTGTCTGTGGAAGTCTGGTCTTTCATGAGTTCTGAAAAGTAGAAAAGCCACAGGGAAAGAAAACCTAAGCAGGTCATGAATGTTCACAAAGGAAAGGTCAGTGTCTGAGAGCTAACCATTGGGGACCTTGATAAGCCCCGAATCAATATCTGAATAGAGTTATGGCTGGCCCCTGCCACCTTAATATAGTAAATTATCATCTAAAACCAACACGTGGTCTATGAACAAGTTCCACCAAGCTGGCCAATATTGTTCTCTGTCCATAATGGCAGACTCATGAGAATCATGCATTAGAAATTCTACACAGGATCTTTAGCAAGATACTTGCTATGATGCCTGGGGGTGGGGGTGGGGGAATGAAAGCTGAGTCCCAGTAGCAAGGGTTCAGAACTACCAGAGTGGTGATCAGAAGTGATCGATGGCACTTCCGTAGACTCTCTGGTGTGGATTAGGGGCTCTTCTCTGGGCCTGGTCACACTGTAACAATGTGAAGGGGTATATCAATGGTGATAGATGAAATCCTTTGTGGATAAAGTGAGGATTCTTAAAAGAACTTAGCAGGCTAAAAGGATGGGCATGACCCAGTTTATAGTCAATAGTTCTGTTCATTGATGGTGGGCCCTCTGCACACCCCTTTCAGGACAGGCCAGCAACAAAAGGACAACATCAACGCATACACACAATTCCCTGACATTTGAAAGCACCTGATTTGGAGTCAGACATCTTTGCTCAAGTCCCTACACATTCAGTCATTCTTCAGCATGTCCTGCTAAAGGATACCTACCACCCGCCTAGATGGGTTGACTCGGGAACTAAATGAGATGCAAAAGATGAGAAGTATTTAGCACATTGCCTTGCCCATAAATAAGCTCTCAACAGATAATAACTATATATAGATGTACACACACGGTGGCTTAGCAGGAGCATGTGTGAAAAAGACTTGTGGTTTTAATAGATTCCAAGTTCCAAATGAGCCAATGATCTGATGTGGTCTCCCAAAATAACTAATAGGGACTTCAGCTGTCTTTAAACAGCCATGGCAGGCTGAATACATGAAGTAGCAAATTTTACCAGTCGCCCCCGCCCCCATGTTGGATGCCAATGGGAGCCCCAACTCCACTCCCACTATCTCCCATTAGAGCGCATCTTCCGCAATGACCTAAGATAAGAGCTCCTTCTGTCCCGCCGATGAAGGATTGTGCTCGTTCAGCCTGGAAAGAAATACTTCAGGGCTTCATAGCAGCTGTTTCGAATATTTTTAGGACAGCCACATGGGAGAGAAATTAGCACTTAACGTATAGTCAAACTGATTTTTTAGAAGTCTTAGTTTATAGGAAATATCTGAGGCTTGGACGAGGACCTAATTGAAACAGTAAGTCAACAATGAAAGAGCACCTTCCAGTCTACTCTGAACAGTCCAAATCAGCCCTGAGCTATTTTTTTCTGTTTGATCATTTTTATAGGTAGGAGTCTCTCTCTCTCTCTCTCTCTCTCTCTCTCTCTCTCTCTCTCTCTCTCAAAACAAATAAGAACCTTTCCAGAGAGTTTGGTCATCTTTTTTTTTTTAAGATTTATTTTATTTATTATATGTAAGTACACTGTAGCTGTCTTCAGACACTCCAGAAGAGGGCACCAGATCTCGTTACGGATGGTTGTGAGCCACCATGTGGATGCTGGGATTTGAACTTATCACCTTCGGAAAAGCAGTCGGGTGCTCTTACCCGCTGAGCCATCTCACCAGCCCCTTGATCATCTTTTAAGATCCAGTCTACACCATCATTAGCCCATTTTCAGGAGAAGAAAAGTAAATAAAGGAGGGATACTTCAGTAGGTGCCTCTCTCAGCTCTGAGGGAGACTGGCGCTCTCCTCATTTTCCTCTGCTCATGTTCGGCCCCACCCACTGATGAGCTGTGAGGCCTCTTGTCTCCGTTAGCGATCTCCTGGAAGCCATGAACATGCTGGTGCCTTTGCATAGTCTTCCTCTCCTCCCTAACTCCGTTTTAGCAGATTGAAAACTTAGTTTCTGAGGTGAGTGGAAGGGATGCACTGGATGGAGCGCAGTGCAGCCAGCTGCTCCCTGGGGAGCAGCAACGGTGACTCCACCTTCTATGTACATAGTGACATGACTCCATCTCAAGTTCTCATCTGTGAGATATCCCAGACTCTGGTTGTTTTTTCCAATTTTTATTAGATATTTTCTTCATTTACATTTCAAATGCTATCCCGAAAGTCCCCTTTATCCCCTCATCCCCTGCCCAACTCCCCTACATATTGGCCCTGGCGTTCCCCTGTACTGGGGGATATAAGGTTTGCATGACCAAGGGGCCTCTCTTCCCATGATGGCCAACTAGGCCATCTTCTGCTACATACGCAGCTAGAGACACGAGCTCTGGGGGTACTAGTTAGTTCATGTTATTCTTCCACCTATAGGGTTGAAGACCCCTTCAGCTCCTTGGGTACTTTCTCTAACTCCTCTATTAGGAACCCTGTGTTCCATCTAATAGCTGACTGTTAGCATCCACTTCTGTGTTTGCCAGGCACTGGCATAGCCTCACACAAGACAGCAATATCTTTCAGCAATATCATGCTGGTGTATGCAATAGTGTCTGCGTTTGGTGGCTGATTATGGGATGAGTCCCCAGCTGCAGCAGTCACTGGTTGGTCCATCCTTTTGGATTAGCTCCACATTTGATCTCTGTGACTCCTTCAATGTGTGCTTTGTTCCTAATTCTAAGAAGGGGCGAAGTGTCCACAATTTGGTCCCAGACTCTGTTTTTAAGTAGGGTGTCTGTATGTATGTGTATGTGTGTGTGCGTACATGCATATATACATGTACATATACATGTATACACACCCACAAACACATGCATGTGTATATATATACACACACAATATATATGTGTATATATGTATACATATATGCATATATATAATTTTTAAAAAAAACATTTGTATTCTGATTATAGTGTAGGAAGTAGGGCTTTGATGGAACAGGCTCCGATTTCTCTTACCTGATTACTGCATTTAAGTGAGAGAGAAAAAAACAGAATCCCATTCACAATGCAAATAATAGAGAAAAGCAGAAATCAATGTTTCCTAATCCAAACCAGAAAGCTGTCCTAGCTCTGCACCATTTCCAAAGACTGTTAGCCCACAGGCAGACGCCTGCCCTGGAATGAAAATCTGTGCAGCATGAGGCTGCTTCTGCTAAAACCCCTCTGTCCTGAAGTCTCAAACGTCAGGAGTAAAGTGGGCCGACAGTGACTGACTAATTGGAGTACTTTCATCTGGTCACGTATTAACTTAAGAATAGAAATATAGCTTCAATCAGTTCCTCTCCAATACTGAGGAGTTGTGACAATAGCTACTTAGCCAACATTTATGAGGGATAGGAATTAGAGTTGGTAATTATGTTTTATAAACACTATGAACTTCATGAGGTAACCCTAAATGCATAACTGATGATATGCATCAGTTTGCAAATGATATGCATTGTTTGAAAAGAACCCCAGGGACGACCTGCTCTCCCATTCTTCCACAAGACATTATTTACCAGCAAACTTCAAAGGATCCCACAGAGATTTTCAATTATATTTATTATTAGCTCCATAATCAGCAAGCTGATTATATAAAGCAAAGGCAGTTAACTTGGACGGCTCAGGGACCGGCATCGAGTTTCAAAGTGACACGTGGCTCTTGCAGAAGATCACAGACTTTGGGAAGATAGCCATCCCTCTTTTGTTTTGTTTTGGGTTGTTTTGACACTATCAACGGATTCTCCTGTTCCAGACACTACTGTCTTTACCCGAAGGTTAAAAAAAATTTTTTTTTCAAACAAAAACATTTTAGGTGTTTTTATTTTAATAACACTTCAAGAGGTGGCTGAAGAGATGACTCAGGGCAATTAATGCTCCTGCAGAGGTCTCAGTTTGTTTCCCAGCAACCAAATGTCAACTCAAAACCTTCTGTGCCTTCAACTCCAGGGGGTCTGACACTGTCTTCTTGCTTTCTCACACAGGGCGTGGTGCACATACAAACACGCAGGCAAGCACTCATATACATAAAATAAAAATCTTTTAAGACAAAATTAAATGTCTCAGAAGGGCAAGAGATTTGTTCCAAGAAGAGATGTTCCTTATTCCAACAGCTACACCCATCAAGGGCTCTGGGATTCAAAGCAATCATGACTTTACTCATGACTGAGTGTTACGGGAGTTTTTGTTGTTATGGTTGTTGTCACTTTTAAACCAAGGTGTGCTGTGAGATTGAGGGAGTTGAGGACACACGAGGAAAAGCAGCAGCGGGGAGAAGATCAGGCTTGAGACACGTGGGACAAGGGAGGTCTATGCTGGTGCCCTGCCCAGAGCAGGACTCCTCAGCCATTGGTATCTGCTTCTTTGCAGCCCTGAAGCAAAAAGAGAAGAGTAGCCAGCCTCCTGCGGAAGCTCTTCACAGTCTCCCAGGGATTTCTGGTCATGACCAACGTCTTTGTTACAGGATGGAATCCAGCAACCACTCGAAATCTTAGCATAGAGCAGTAGCCAAGTCTTACAGGCTAGTTACAAATATCAGACTGTGGGGTGATTATCCATGGGCTTAGAGTGAGTTGGGCATATTTAAATTATGAAAGACGTGTTTATTTTCCCTTGACCCCAAATAAAAGGTCAGCGACAGCTCCAGGGTCAAGAGTCCTTCTCTCTGAGGTAGCTGCCACCAACCATAGTTTTTCTAGACAACTTGAGTCATTAGTCCTTCAGATGTGCTGGGTCTTTGTACTAAAGATGGTCTGTAGGGGGCAGTTTCCTCTTGGCCTCTTTATAACACTGGAACGAGGATTCAACTCCTCTGATTTAGGTCTCAGAACTGACTGCTGAAATAGAACATTTTAAACACTCTCAGTTAGGAGACAGTAGGAGCCAGGTCTCAGCCTGCAAAAATAGAGGCCAAAACTGAGACAGGAAATGAGGTGGCAGACAGTTCACAGCACTTCACAAAACAGGTGACAAGGGCAAACTGTGCGTCACCTTTTTACGGAGTTGTTACAATGACTTCATTTGCCACAGGTTATCTGCAGGTTGAGTGAAGAGAGCAATGTTTGCTTACAAATAAAGATGCTGAGACTAGGGCCCACGCTTTCCCATCACCAGGGGAGCCCTAGAAGAACCACACAGAGAAACCCTTGCTCTTTGGTCTCCTCTTTCACTGATGTTGCCAGTGAGAGGCAAGAGTTGCAATTACCATGAAACCAAGAACAAAAGACAAGGTCAGGTGACGCTTCTGCTAGCTCAAGTAATAATGTCTGACTGAAAAAGTTCACCTAGAGTTTACCCACAGGCTTCCAGCCTTTGCTTCACAAACAAAAGCCAGTGCCACCACTAGCTTCAAAAGCCAAGGCCCTTGAGTGGGAGTTCCGTCCAATAGGCCAATAGCAACAGAGTACCCCCTGCATCTCCGCTCTGATGTTTTTATGTCTCTCAAAAGCTCATCCATCAAAAGGCTTGGTCTCCGGGTGCCATTGGGAGGTGGCAGTAAGGTGAACACCAAGGGGAAGGACTTTAGGTCATTGGGCAAGTCTTTGAAGGAAATTGTGAAACTCCTATGTGGTGGCTTGAATGGTAATGGCCCCCATAGACTAATGTGTTTGAATGCTTGACCACAGGGAGTGGCATTGTTAGGAAGTGTGGCCTTGTTGGAGGAAGTGTGTTGCTGTGGGATCCGGCTTTGAAGTCTCATGATCAAGCTACACCCAGAGTGGCTCACAGTCTCCTTCTGCTGCCTGTGAATCAAATTGTAGAACTCTTCGATCCTTCTCCAGCACCATGTCAGCCTGAATGACAGACACTATGCTTCCCGCCGTGATAATAACAGACTAAACCACTGAAACTGTAAGCCAGCCCCAATTAAATGTTTTCCTTTGTAAGAGGTGCCGTGGTGCAAAAGGATATACTGTGTAACACACCGTGACACAGTACAGATTTCATGGTGACAATGTCTGTCTGTCTGTCTGTCTGTCTGTCTATTTTCTTTGGTGGTGTGACGGTTTGTATATGCTCAACCCATGGAGTAGCACTATTAGAAGGTGTGGCCTTGTTGGAATAGGTGTGTCACTGTAAGTGTGGGCTTTAAGACACTCATCCTAGCTGCCTGGAAGTCAGTATTTGGCTAGCAGCCTCCATATGAAGAAATAGAACTCTCAGCTTCTCCTGTACCATGCCTGCCTGGATGCTCCCATGTTCCTACCTTGATGACAATGGAATGAACCTCTGAACCTGTAAGCCAGCCCCAGTTAAGAGTTGCCTTGATTATGGTGTCTGTTTAGAGCAGTATAACCCTAACTAAGACAGGTAGGAAGGTTGCATGGGTAAAGGGTAGATGGGACGGTAAGTGGAGTTGGGGTACATAATGAAAAATTTACAAAGAATCAATAAAAACAGTTGCCATGGTCGTGGTGTCTCTTGGAAGACAATAGAAACCCCATTTAAGCTACTCAATCTCTTCTTCTTGCTCTTTGCTTCCTGGCCATGAGATGAACAGTTTTGCTCCACTATGCACCCACCACAACCTATAATCCATCTTCGCCATGATATGCCCTTTTGTCGCAGGCTCAAAACAATGAACCAGCTAAATATGGACCAAAGCCTTCAAAACTGTGAGCCAAAAACAAGCATTTTTCATGATAAGTCACATATCTCCAAACATTTCATAAAAGTAACTGAAAGCTGAAACAGCAACAACAACAAACCAGTCTGCTGCTATGCACTCCAAAATCTGATAGAAAACTACATAAAGTCTGAATGAAGAGAGTGAAACCATTAACAACGTTTAGTATTAGTGGTTCACTGAGCTCTCTGAATAAGAGACGGGCCGTGAAGATGTAAAGACACTGCCATTACTAGTGGCAGCACCAGCTCTGTCTCCGTGTGTTCCTGGGAAGCAGATGCTTCTCGGAAAACATTTCTAAGCCCTCCGCTGGTCTTCAGCTTGAATAGAGAACTTGAGGACACTTTTCTTACGGAAATACACACCATACATTGTTTTCATATTGTTTTGATTTCAGTTGTTTCAGCTTCCAAAGTTGAGCAACACACTTTCGAGCAGAGCCAGTGTAGGAGCTGTTCGGTGTTGTACTTGACTGTGGCCTGAGAGCTTTGCTGGGGAACGGAGCCTAATTCACCACTAACGTGGATCCAACAGCTCCCTTGCAGTGAACGGGGAAAATAGTTCTTCTTTTCTTTAAGTTACATACAAAAGCTGTTGCAGTTTTGCCCCACATGGAGACCACCCCTTGAATCCAAATGTTTGATGTGAAATGCATTCTCGTTCCCTGTGCCTTTCTCCAAAGCCATGGAATTCCCCATTCTCTCCAAGTACAAAATAGCTCTGCCTCACGTGGGTCTCCAACTCCATTTTCTCCCTCCACGAGGAAAAATGAAGAATTCTGAAGGATTGTAAAGTACTTAAGGAAAAAGAGTCTCCTGGCCTCCTAGTGGAAGCAGAAACGCCAAGCCAGTTCCAGTGTGCTGACACATGCTATACTCCCCAAATTAGACATTGTGGGTTATTTACTGCATGTCGGGCCACGTAGTCTGCAGCCTAGAAAGAATATACAACAAAGAATATAACAACAGAGCCACCCCTGAAAGAACTCAGCTGCTCTGAGAAACGACATGTGGCTTGTCATGCTGTATTGGACCTAAGATCAATAAGACCTTGCACTGATCTCAGAGGGTCTGCTCACTGAGAACTGGTACCCTACAGTCATTCTTCCCTTCAACAGAGAAAAAGGATCTGGGACTACAAGCCTCTTCTCTATCACTATCTGTTCCTGATGCAGTAGCTCATTCCCTGCCAGCAGGACTCTCTGCTCTCCTCCAGGGCATCAAACAGAGGGTGGCCATCCTTCGGACATCTCTCACGCTATGTTTTACAAGCTGATATTCCTAAGGGAAGATGAAAAATTAATAAGCTTTCCTAAGCGCAAATGGAAATGGGAAGACCTGGGAACACAATGGGACACCTGCTGGGAAGTGAGTCTTGCTGGGAGGAGTCTTTTGACCTGGTTAACATCCAATTTCAGTAGCCGGAGGGTGTCCCCGAGGCTCACGTCAGGTTTATCCCTCACATGATCTTCTTAATGAAGAAAAGCAAGCTGGGAACGCCACAGTGCTGTGTGGATCACCATCCCCTGGAGAGCTGTATAGGAAAGCTATCATGAAGTGAGTACATAATTGAACGTTAATGTATAAAACACGTGTCGCTTGGTAAAATAAAATAAAATTCACATTCTCAAGGGCTTTTGTATTCACTGGGCAATACTTACCCAACATCCTCCCGGCCATCAGAAGTGATGCGATTGCTGAAGTCCAGTGTCCTAGTACTGTGGCTGTGATGAGTGACAGGACAAAAGAAGCAACTCAGAAAGGAAAGTTTTTGTTTAGTGTACACTTTGTTTAGAAGGACACATCACAGTCCCTCACTAAGGGAAGTCAAGACAGGGACCTAGAGGTAGGAACTGAAGGAGGGGCTAAGGAGGACCGCTGCTTACTGACAGACTTGCTGGGCTAAGGAGGAGCGCTTCTCACTGACGAGCTTGCTCCCCATGGTTTGCGCCCGTTTGCTTTCTTTTTCTTTTTCTTTTTCTTTTTCTTTTTCTTTTTCTTTTTCTTTTTCTTTTTCTTTTTCTTTTTCTTTTTCTTTTTCTTTTTCTTTTTTTTCTTTTTCTTTTTCTTTTTCTTTTTCTTTTCCTCTTTCTCTTTCTCTTTCTCTTTCTCTTTCCTTTTCCTTTTCTTTCCTTTCCTTTTCTTTTCTTTTTTTTTTCCCTCCCAGAACTACCCACTGAAGGGTGGTACCACCCGCAGTGGGCGAGGCCCTCACACGTCAATCATTAATCAAGAAAACATCTCCCATAGGCTTGCCTATATGCCAACCTGGTGGAGGCAGTGTCTCAGGTGAGGTTTTCTCTTTCCAGATGAGTCCCTAAGCTGAAAGAAAACTTACAGCACATTCAATGTGGCTTTGATTGCAGTTCGCTAGATTTTTTTTCCCCTGCTTGCCAACCCTGCACTTAAAAAATACAGAGACCCAACACCGTCGTCGGACAGCAAGATCCAGCTGTAACTTCCTTTGCCCGACAGCAGCCTTGGCATCGCTGTGTCATCCCCAGCATAGATCATGTGGCTGTCTGTGACCATTAGTTCCTGATACACGCTATTCATTATGAGGCAGATGGGAGCACTTGGGAAGGAGGCTGAAATACTTTGGAATGTGGTGGGATTTCCTCTTAATTTGCAGCACCACATCCTTTTCTCTGCATTCTGTGGCTGCCAGCTCACTTACCCTTTGCATGACTTTGTCCTGGTAGGCAATTTTGAAAATGATATGTCCACGTGGATCAGTATTGGCAAACAGCCACTCTTGGTCCTCCATATTGAGATCATTCCCCAAAGTCCTTGCCAAGAAACTTGCTGTTAGCAATTAAAGATGACCAATGGGGATTTTCAAGAGCTTGCTATCTCAGAATTGGGAGAAAGGAAGACATATTGCAGGCCAGGCTTTTGGGTAGCTGCTGCTGGGATGCAGAGTGGAACACATTGAGTGTACAGAGGAAAGAGCTGCAGAATTAGCCACAGGAATATGCCAAACTATAATCAGACCCCAGCCAATGTCCCACTGGGGCTCCAGAACTGACTGGCCTTGCAGAGTCATCCCGGGGTGGAGTGAGGGGCCAGGTGCTGGCTGCCAGTAGCATCCAACAGTGACCTCAGTTCAGTGGAGTTGTGCAGTGGAGAATGCTGAGTCCTCAGGGCACTGGGGTGGGGGTGGGGAAGCAATGGTGAGCAGCAGTGACTGCTGGGATCTGATCACATGTGCTACCCTTGATCAAGGCATCCTCCCGCAGTGTAGTCACACATCTAACCATTTAGTTACTTATTTACTTACTTACTGGCTTACTTACCTATTTATTTACTTATTTGCTTTAGAGACAGGGTTTCTCTGTATGGCCCTGGTTGTCCTAGAACCCACTCTGTAGACCAGGCTAACCTTGAACTCACAGAGATCAGCCTGCCTCCATCTCTCGAGTGTTGGGATTAAAGGTGTGTGCTACCACTGCTTGGATAACTCCAATCTTTTTGCTCTGCTACTTAGCCAAGAAGATGACCAAGTGACTGTTGGATCAGAATATACCCTCCCTCACTTAACAATGTGAGAATGGTGGGTAAATTTTTGCATTCAAAACGTAACTGCATTTACTAACTGCTGCTGTATCAAGACCATTCCGAGCCACACTATGGTATAAGGCCAGTGCACACTCGTGCACACAACACCCTTCATAGAAGTCTTCCCCGGGAACTTCCACCAGGGCCAAGCCTGCCCTTCTGGAAAAATGGCTTACAGTCTAGGTTTTGGGAAGTTACCACACTTAACTGATCATAATTGTCAAACTAGTACTTGAAAAATTCATCGTTTCTTCTTTTTAAACTATTGAAAAATCACACCTACTTCTATGGGCCTAGAACTGGGACAATTCAGTCTGGCTTTCTCCTCTGTGAGGTCCGTGGCCTCCAAGTAAATACTTTACACTCTCTGTGGGCCCCCAGTTTTTCAAACTGTGGCATGTCTGGGGAAGATGAGTCTTGCACACTGGAATGAGTCCTGTCACAGAAGCTAGAGCTGGAAGTGACACATGTGGCACAGCAGTCATGGTCTCCAATGGCTATATGATCACATGACATCCTACAGATGCCAAAGGCCTTGCCAGCGATAGCCCAAATGGACAAGGACAGGACATGGGTCAGCACTGTTCAGCCATCTTGTTCCTCATCCAATGAACCTGCACCTTATCCTCACCCTGCCCACCTTCTCACGATGCTACACAGGAGAGTTACATGTGCTTCTTGGTCCCATAGAGCCTTTGAGAAAGCATAACGCGCTGGCCAGTGATTTCAGCCTACGCGCTGGAGGCAAAGCACTCTTCAGATCTGAAGGACTACTGTTGAAAATTCGTTACCTAAGTCATTATGCCAAAACCCCACCTTGGGATCTCAAAGAGAGGAGAGAAGTAGCTTGTTGTGTGTTGCTAACGCAATGTCGGAGCATGCCCATCCATCCGGGTATACAGCTGTTGCAGAGGAGGCAGAGGAGGAAGGAGAGGCAGAGCCTTTTTAAAAAGCAAATTACTATGCCATGTATTTTATATTATATTTTCCTGCCCTGCTTCTTTAATCAGTCTAAATTGAGAGCTCTTGTAATTCCCTAGAATCAGCGCATAAGCTCTCAGCATGCTCAAGGGCTGCAGGGCATGCAGTTTCTCTATCCTTCCGTAGGTATTCATTTCCAAAACTTCATTACCAACCCACACGTGAGTCATCCCCTCCCATGCAATCCACTTAAAACGCCCACCAGGAGAGAGAGCGCAGAAAATGCTGAGCTGCTTCATTTGTATGTTACAGGCTTTTCAAAATGACAGGGGAGAGGAAGGACCAGCAGGGTCCCCCGAATGAAGCCAAAAGAAGACGTGGACACATCTGATCCTTACCCATCTCCTGTCTCAGGAGGCGCCCTGAGACTCTGCTGTCTGCCTCACGAGGAGGAAGGACAGTTGCTGAGGGAGAGTAGAGATGGGAGAAGTTGCTTCACAGGAGGCTAAAAATCAGACCTGGAGACTATCTAAGAAGCATTCCATGGGCCGTGCGCAAGCATCTCTGGGCCTGGAGAGGTCACACAAGTGTGCAAGTGCATTTTCTGTCTACGCCTAATGTCCTGGTTAGTTTTATTGTCACCTTGACACGCCTGAAAACAGGGAACCTCTGCTGAAAAATTGCCTCCATCAGATTGGCCTGTAGGTGTGTCTATTAGTGTTTTCTTAATTGCTAGTTGATGTAGGATGGTCCAGGCCCCTGCTGCAGATGGGCATGAGCTATATAGGAAAGGTAACTGAACAAGGCTGGGGAGCAAGGCAATAACTGGCCTTCTTCCATGGTTACTGCTTCCAGTGCCTGCCTTGGCTTCCCTTAGTGATGGACCACAACATGTAAGATAAAATAAATCACTCCTCTCCTGCTTGCTTTCAGGTATTATCACAGCAACTGAACGAGAATGCTTGAGGACCTGAGTTCAGATCCCAGAACACACATGAAAATCTTGGGCTGTGAGTATCTTCCACCCCAACAGAAACAGGATTGCCAAGACTTGCTGATCAACCTAGCTTTGGGTTTAGGGAGACACTCTGCCTCAAGGAGGCAAGGCAGAGAAGGATAGATCAGGACACCGGATGTCCTCTTCTGACCCCCTCACACATATGTAAGCACATGCAAAAGTGTATGTACCCTTCTCTAGCACACATGTGTACATATATCACACAAACATACCCATTCTGTCTCACACAGCATGTGTGTGCACATACACACACACCAAAATAATATAGAAACCTAGTTTAGGTTTGTTCTTGCTATTTAACTCTTACATTGTGGTTCCAAGTCCCTCCTCTCCTCCTAAGGTGTCTGGATGCTGGTCTGGTTGAAAGCAAGTGTGGGGTTGGGGTGGTCCTTCTCCAAAAACCTTAGTATTACATCTCTTTTCAGCAAAGGCCTTCTCCAACAATCTTTAATGATACAGCTTTCCAAGACGATCTTACCTTATTCATATTTCTTTGTTCCAGGTGGATTTGAATACGCACACTTTATTCTGGGTGAACCAAGGGTTATATAGTTTTAGGGAAAGGGGTGAGAATATCTAGGGAGGGAAAGGCTGAAGGCTGAGGCTACTGAGATGGTTCATTTCCATGGGGAAGAATTTCAGGTGCTTGGTTAGGTGACCAACTGCCTGTGACACATGGTTAGGCATCCTCTCCTTGCCTCCTTACAGTGCAGGCATGAAAACAAGGAGGGAGTTAACCCTACTCTGGTTGGTCTCAGGAGGGGGTTCTAATCTCAGTTTCTGAGATTTCTGGGGTATGAAGATGCTTGTCCCACCCACTCCATGCTAATTCCCCTGGTGGCACTGTCCAAGTGACCTACATTATGCAATCCAGGGACCTCAGTGTGTCCTCTGCCATCAAATAAGGGCTCTGTGGTCTGATAATGTTGTCTAAAAATGCCAACAGAACAGAAATTTCAATAAGTGGTTGTTCAAAACGTACCAACAAGTATGGTTCTAACAAAATAGTAAAGAGCTTGCCTAGACCCTACCGGGCCCTGGGTTCAATTTTCAGTGGTGGAAAAAAATCAACAGCTGTTTCCCTCTGTCCTTTCAACAGAGAGATATGGAACATATCACCCCCAAATAAATTCTGAGGAGGCGGGAGCAGAAGGGCATCACAGTGGTTATCTTAGGTGACTATTCCTCTATTGGCCAACAGGCTTCATTGTCACTGAAATGATTTACTGCTCCAGAGCCCTGACCCCATGACCACAGCTCTGCAAGCATAACACAAAGGAGAGTAGAGGATCATGGGAAGAAGGCCCAGTGGGATGAAGTGCAGAATTCAGGGTTGCCAGTTAGGAACCCAGCTAGGGACTGACGTATACCCACAGGAGGGTAATTTAAAAGGGGGATTGAGTATGAATCTGTCAGGTGGGGACACATGGCTGGGAACTATGTAGTTGTTACCACGCCAGAGCAGGTAGGGAGGGGAGATGCATCAGAATTCCAGTGAGGGCACCATGAGGAACATAACCTAGAGTGACCTTTAATGAAAACAGGGAGCCAGCCTGGGGTGACCTCCTAGGGGAAAGCGGGGTGGGGGGTGATAACCTCAGCCACATCCCTTTTCTCTCTAGTCTACTTGGCCCCCTCCATTGGCCAAGAACAAATGATATCCACTTGTGCAATACAAGTAAGCCAAGAAGTAGGGTGAAGAGAGTTTCTGAGGCAAGAGCAGCGGGTATCCCACTCCACAAAGGCAAGAGGCTCCGGGGGGAGGGGGGGGCAGTGCAGCATAATGTCAGATCACCATCCAACACCCATCCTGAAAGCACCTTCTCAGTCACAGTGCCTGGGGCTGGGGGAAGCAGAAGGCAGGCAAAGCCTCCTGACTCAACTACAGCATTGATGTTTTCTTAGGACATTAGATCTAGGCTAACATGAACCTCACTCAGCCATGACTGTCCATAAATAGTTGCATGATCTCAGGCCACATTGAACTTTTTCAAGCCTAATTTGACGATTAACACAATACTTTCATCCCCGGTATTACAGGAAACACAATAGTAAAAAAAAATCAATTAAAGTCCTTTTGTTTCAAATAATACCATCTATTTTGGAGTATGGTTTGACTGAGTCCCCCGGGGATTAATGCCCTGAAAGTCTGTTCCTCAGTACAGTTGGGAGGTGGCAGAACCTTTACTGCAGTGTAAGGGAATATAATTAGGTCCTTAAAGGCAAGGCCTTCATAAGGCATCAGTGTGAATTTCACAGGAAACCAGTTAGCTCTCAGGAGCAAGTTTTGAGTGCTCAACACCTCCACCATGATTTTCCTTTGGTGTGTGGCTAGTTCCTTTTCCATCTCTCTATATGTTGTAATGAACCTAAGGGGGTTTCAACAAATGGGGCCCCCAAATCTTAAATTTCTTGGCCTCCCAAATTGTAGTTACATGTACCTCTTTACAAAGTACCAAGTCTCTGGCCTTTTGTTATAGCACAGAAATCAGACTGAGACAGTAAGGATGAAAGAAAGTAGGATATATTTTCTTGAATTCCTGGTTTATTTCCATATTGGATGGAGATATAAAGAAAGTAGTGAAGATACTCTTCTTAATGATCTAACAGTTGTAAATCTCTTAGAGAGCAGGAGTCAGGGCAACAACAACTGTGCCCCTTCCTTCTGGAAGATGTGAATGTATAAACTGGTTCTCATGGTTGCAGTCTCTGGTGGTCTGGATAGATGTGGCCTCCACAGACTCACCTGCTTGAATTCTTGGCCCATGGAGTGTAGCACTATTAGGAGGTTTGGCTTTGTTAGAAGTGTGTCACTGTGGCAGTGGGCTTTGGGGTCTCCTACACTCAACCTCCGCCAACTGTGGAATTCTAGTCTCCTCCTTGCTGCCTGCAGATCAAACTGTAGAACTCTCAGCTCCTCTAGCACCATGCCTGCCTGAATGCTGCCATGGTTCCTGCCATAGTGATAATGGCTGAACCTTTAAAACTGTAAGCCAGCCCCAATTAAATGCTCTCCTTTATGAGTATTGCCTTGGTCATGGTGTCTCTTCACAGCAATAAAACCTTAACAAAAACACAGTCTACAGTCAAGTGCAAGTTTCAGAGAGAGAGAGGGGCAATTTTATTGGTTTTCCTTGGGTGAGGCCAGCCAAGCATGGTGAGAATAAGAAAGGTCTCGATGGTCATGGTCATGTAGTATACCTTTATTTTTCTTGTGGACAAATCTGGAAATGAAGACTCTGGGAGGAGTCCTCCCTATAGAAGCTGCTGCATGCAGATCCAATCCAGAGCCTGGTGTCAGCCAATACCATTCCAGCCACTGAGGTAGAACATTCACAATTTCAGTTTCTTTCCTTTGAAGATTTCTGGCCATGCTGGAGCGGTGGCTCAGTAGTTAAGAGCACTGGCTGTGGTTCCAAAGGACCCCAGTTCAAATCCCAGCTGTTACTTGATGGCTCACAGCCATCTGAACTGTTCTTTTTGAAGAAAGAACTGAAGGAGTTGAAGGGGTTTGCAACCCCATAGGAAGAACAACAATATCAACCAACTAGACCCCCCAGAGTTCCCAGGAACTAAGTCATCAACCAAAGAGTAAACACAGCTCTAGCTGCATATGTAGCAGAGGATGTCCTTAACATGCATCAATGGGAGGAGAGGTCCTTGGTCCTATGAAGGCTCAATAGATGCCCCAGTGTAGAGGAATCAAGGGCAGGGAGGTGGGAGTGGGTCGGTGAGTGGAGGAACACCCTCACAGAAACAGGAGGAGGGAGGACAAGATAGGGAATTTCTGGAAGGCAGGAATCAGGGAAAGGGGATAACATTTGAAATGTAAATAAAGAAAATATCCAATAAAAAAAAGATTTCTGGCCGTTCACTAACTATTGTCCATTGTTTAATCTTATTGTTCTCATTGGATTACAAACAAATGAAAAGACTGTTTGATTCTACTCCATCTCTCTAAATCCTCTTTATATAATGCTTTGCAAACAGTGGTGTCTAATGAGTATAGTTTATTTTGTAAAATTTACTACTCGGTACCACAATTGAGGCTGCTGTGAATAAAACGCACCTTGCCTTCCATACTCACACCTGGTGATGGAAAGTCTGCATCTGTGGAACCAGCTAGGAATTCTGATTTATGGGGGGAAAAACACTTTTTTAAATGTATGGAGGATGGAAAGTTTGCTCAGTGGTTAACTGCACTGGCCGCTCTTGCAGAGGACCCATCCATATGGTGGCTCATAACCCTCTGCAACTCTGGTTCCAGAGAAAACACCCTTTTCTGACCTCCATAGGTATTAGGTATACACAAGGTATATATAAATACATGCAGGCAAAAACAGCCAGACACACAAAATAAAAAGAAATAAATGTTTAAATTTTATTGTGCTTAGTTCTACTCAATATTTCACAGATTATCGACCACCATTGATAATTCTGTCAAGCGATAGATAATTCTGAAATGGTGTTCAAATGGCTTCTGAGAAAGAGGCTGTAGTAGAGAATGTGCCACCATTGATCAGCAATGTCTGGAATGGACATGGCTTAGAAATCCCAGCAGGTGTCCAGAAGTAGTGGGCATTCCTGGACTGTATTCAAACACTGAGAGAAATGTGAAAACTCAGAATCTACAAGATCAACTGAAAGGAACGAGACAAAGTATTCTAACCTTGACCTCAACTTAGAAATGATTTAGGGGTTGATGTAAAGCAGATCCCAACACAGGGACACCTGCCAATGGAAATACTGATTCGGGCTCTGGCATTACCACCATTATTGTGATTGCTTAAGAGATAACAGGACGAGGGAGACGGTTGTTGGGACTGCTGCTCAGAGCTTTGTTTCTCACTCTTTATGATCTGCCACACTGGAGTGTGTGAGTCCATATGTGTAAGTTAGGCTCAAGGTTGATGGAGGACAGAAAACACAACCAAAAAGGCCTTAAAGGAAAAGCTCACTGTATCTTCTTACCCATATTGTATTGATTTTCTGGATGCTGTGATAAGTACCTAACAATATCAACTTAAGGAAGGTGGGGTTTGTTTTGGCTGTCAGTTTAAAGGTACCTTGTATCATGGTGAGCAGAGCCAGAGGCCCATGGTCTCACTGCACTGGTCAGGGAGCAGAGAGAGGTCAATACTAGTGTTCATATCTCTTTCTTCTTTTTATTCATTCTGGGCTTCCAGTCAGTGGAATGGTGCCACCCACATTCAGGGTGGGTCTTCCTACCTCAGTTAAAAATCTCTTGACAATACACTACAGACACTCCTAGAGCTGTCTCCAAGCTGTTTCTAAATCTGGTCAAGTTGACAATCGAGATTAAACATAACTCATAGCCATACCGATTCCAAGTTGATAGGAAGTGCCACAGTCACCAGAAGCCTGCTTTGCTGTCTGTTTGCCTGTCCTGCCTTCCTCAGCAAGAGGCTTTGGCCTTTAAACGGCCTCACAATCCATGATAGCTACCAAAATTCCAACTAGTGACTAACTCTTCTCTAGCCAGAATCAAAAGAAAAAACACAGAGACAAGTGGATGTGTTTTCCAGCAGTCAGCCCAGTTTTAAATTATTTTCCAAGGAGCTCTACTTGGTGACTTTCAATAACACCCACTGGTGACTCCTAAAAGTAAGGATAATTAGGAACACATGGCCCTCTAGAGAGGAGAAAATGGTTTTGGGGCAGACAGGCCACCAAATGCCTATGACACATTTTGCCTCTTAGAAGGCTGCTGCTACCAAGTCCTCAATGACGCTCTAGATCTTGGGCTCTGTGACAGCAGAGATCAACCCCAGCCCACCCAGCACTGGGTGTACTTTGAGAAATGTAGAGTAACTGGCCAAGTCAGAATTGATATGTCAGTTTCCTATCTGGGCCGGTGCCCTGAGCAGACCTTGAGCTCAAACTCCATAGCCAGTCCCACAACACCCAGAGAAAGCTCCACTCCCAGGTGCTCTAACACGCCCAGGATCACAGGATCAGTGGTGAGGAGGACACAACATCTGCCCCAACACTGGGAGTAGCTGGGACCAGCCAGATCCAGGCACCCAGGAACTCCACCTGACCAGTAGCACAGGTTCCTTCCAGTCTGAGCTGGTGCCCTGAGCAGACCTTGGGCACAAATTCCCACAACACCCAGAGGAAGCTCCACTCCCAGGTGCTCTAACATGCCCAGGATCCCAGGATCCCAGGATTGCAGGAGCTTGATCACACCGGGATCTCAGGGCTTGCCTCCCAGGAGCTCTGACACACCTAGGATCACAGGATCACAGGATCACATAGACAGCTGAACTCTGAGGAATTCTGACACAACCAGAACCACAGGAAGAACAGGCTCCAGTCAGATATAGTGAGGGCAGGTAACACTAGAGATAATCAGATGGCGGGAGGCAAGCATAAGAACATAATCAACAGAAACCAAGGTTACTGGGCATCATTAGATCCTAATTCTCCCACCATAGCAAGTCCTAGATACACCATCACACCAGAAAAACAAGATTCAAACCTAAAATCACTTCTCATGATGGTGACAGAGGACTTTAAGAAATAAAGGATTAAAGAAATACAGGAGAACACAAGTAAACAGCTAGAAGCCCTTAAAAGAGGAAACACAAAAATCCCTTAAAGAATTACAGGAAAAGCCGGGCGTAGTGGTGCACACCTTTTATTCCAGCACTTGGGAGGCAGAGGCAGGCAGATTTCTTAGTTCGAGGCCAGCCTGGTCTACAAAGTGAGCTCTAGGACAGCCAGGGCTATACAGAGAAACCCTGTCTCGAAAAACCAAGAAAAAAAATTACAGGAAAACACAATCAAGCAGGTGAAGGAAATGAACAAAACCATCCAAGACCTAAAAAATGGAAATGGAAACAATAAAGAAATCACAAAGGGAGACAACCCTGGAGTTAAAAAACCTAGGAAAGAGATCAGGAGTCATAGATGCAAGCATAACCAACAGAATACAAGAGATAGAGGAGAGAATTTCAGGTGCAAACAATACCACAGAAAACAATGACACAACAGTCAAAGAAAATGCAAAAAGCAAAAACCTCCTAACCCAAAACATCCAGGAAATCCAGAACACAATGAGAAGGACAAACCTAAGGATAATAGGTACAAAAAAGAGTGATGATTACCATCTTAAAGGGCCAGTAAATATCTTCAACAAAATTATAGAAGAAAACTTCCCTAACCTAAAGAAAAAAAAAAAATGCCCATGAACATACAAGAAGCCTACAGAACCCCAAATAGACTGGACCAGAAATGAAAATCCTCTCATCACATAATAATCACATAATAATACCAAATGCACTAAACAAAGAAAGAATATTAAAAGCAGTAAGGGGAAAAGGTCAAGTAACATATAAAGACAGACGTATCAGAATTACACAAGACTTCTCACCAAAGACTATGAAAGCTAGAAGACCCTGGGCAGATGTCATACAGACCCTAAGAGAACACAAATGCCAGTCCAGGCTAATATACCCAGCAAAACTGTCAATTACCATAGATGGAGAAACCAAGATATTCCATGATAAAACAAAATTTACCCAGTGTCTTTCCACAAACCCAGCCCTACAAATGATAATAGATGGAAAACACCAACACAAGGAGGGAAACTACAGCCTAGAAACAGCAAGAAAGTAATCTTTCAACACACCCAAAATAAGATAGCCACACAAACATAATTCCACCTCTAACAACAAAAATAACCAGAAGTAACAATCACTTTTCCTTAATATCTCTTGTCATCAATGGACTCAATTCCCCCAGAAAACACATAGACTAACAGACCAGATACATAATCAAGACCCAGCATTTTGCTGCATACAGGAAACATACTTCAGTGACAAAGGCAGACACTACCTCAGAGCAAAAGGTTGGAAAACAAGTTTCCAAGCAAATGGTCCCAAGAAACAAGCTGAAGTAGCCATTCTAATATCGAATAAAATCAACTTTCAACCAAAGGTTATCAAAAAAATAATAATAATAAGGAAGGACACTTCATACTGGTCAAAGGAAAAATCTACCAAGATGAACCCTCAGTTCTTAATATATATGCTCCAAATGTGAGGGCATCCACATTCATAAAAGAAACTTTACTAAAGCTCATAGCACACAATAATAGTGGGAGACTTCAACATCACACTCTCAGCAATGGACAGATCATGAAAACAAACTAAACAGAGACACAGTGAAACTAACAGAAGTTATGAACCAAACGGATTTAACAGATATCTATAGAACATTTCATTCTAAAACAAAAAAAAATATATACTTTCTTCTCAGAACCTCATGGTACCTTCTCCAAAACTGACCAAATAATCAGTAACAAAACAGACCTCAACAGATACAAGATGATTGAAATAATCCCATGCATACTATCAGAGCACCATGGACTAAGGCTGGTCTTTAATAACAACAGAAACAACAGAAAGCCTACATACACATAGAAGCTGAACAATGCCCTACTCAGTGTTAACTTGGTCAAGGAAGAAATGAAAGAAATTAAAGACTTTTTTAGAATTTAATGAAAACGAAGGCACAACATATCCAAACTTATGGGACACAATGAAAACAGTGCTAAGAGAAAAACTAATAGCTCTGAGTGCCTCCAAAAAGAAACTGAAGAGGGCATACACTCGCAACTTAACAGCACACCCTGTAAGGCCCCTGCAGGGAGACCCCTACTCGAGTCTTGGGATGGCAGCACCCAAGGAAACACGAGAGACCGTCTTGCTGCAAGCTCACAAAGCAGTTTATTACCGGAGCTCCGGGCCAACACGAATCTCAAGCAGGAGATAGGAGTCGACCCTCAGGCTCGAGAGTTTGGGGGTTATATAGAAGAAACTAGGGGGGCGTATAGGATCTCAGGCCACCACCTCCCTGTGAGAGCAGGTGCTTGGGGCGGGAGCTGTGGTGGTGGGGGGGGGGAGCCTTGGGGAGAGAGGAGGGACCACAAGATGGGCCAGCACACTAGCCAAAGAAAGTACAGGCAGGCTGCCTTCCACAGAGGCGCGCTGGTGCAGCGGTGTGATATGCTTCCTGCTAAAATCACTGCCTTCTCTGGTGCCCCAGATTTAGTCCACTCTAGGAAAGATGTTTTAAATATAAGAAACTGGGGAATGGAGGAAATTGGCACGTCTACACACAATTGGACAGTTCACACATCAGCAAGCAGCATGTGCAGGTTGGGACGACAGCAAATCTAAGGGGAGGGTGCTTATCTGCATCAGTAGAGCATCTGGTTAAACTCAAACCATATCCGAAGGACAAGGAGTTAGGGAGGTGCCAGACTAGACCAGACAGTCCACTCCTCAACTGGGCTTATCCGGGATGTCCTTGCATACCTCACCTATCTTTATGGTCAGTCAGTTTCTGGAGTGACCCAACAGCCCTCACAGAGCCGTCCAGATGACCTAATATTCAGTTAGTTCTTTTTTATTCTTTCAACCCAAAAGCTCTAAAACAAAAAGAAGCAAATACACCCAAGGGGAGTAGGTGGCAAGAAATAGTCAAACTCAGGGCTGAAGTCAACCAAGTAAAAACAAAAAGAACTGTACAAAGAATCAACCAAACCAGTAGCTGGCTCTTTGAGAAAATCAACAAGATAGATAAACCCTTAGCCAGACTAACTTGAGGGCACAGAGACAGTATCCAAATTAATAAAATCAGTAATGAAAAAGGAGACATAACAACAAAGTATATCTTAAAATAATTATTCTGTTTGTTGAATGTTAACAGTTGAAAATATTAAAATCATGTTCTACAAACATCATGAAAAAAATAGAATCAATATGTCAGTCTGGCCCCAAAGCCCCACTATCTTCTGAGACATGTTCAAAGGGGGCAGTGGATTAGCTGGGGTAGGAGGCAGGAAGGTGGGCTCAAGGCTGAACAGTGACTGTCGCAAATACCCTTCACCAAGAACTCTGAGCAAGTATCCACAAGAGACAGCAGAGAAACAGGAGAAGATGGAGGACTATTGCACAAATCTAGTTAATCCTAATCAGCTTGAACCAGGAGCATACCACGAGGGCGGGTGAAGGAAGCTGGATGGGGGGGGATTCCAGAGGTCAGGGGCTCATGGCTGCATAGAGAGGGAAACCTCAGACATCCCAGGTGTCTGGCTTATGGGCATGTAGGTGGAGATAGTTCCATTGTACCGAGAGATGGGGAGACGGGAAGAGGAATCTCTATAGAACCAGAATAGGATGTCCAAGACAAAGAGAAAAAACAAATCCAGCCAACAAGAGAGCTGAAAGCTGTTGTCTTTTACCCTCTTGTGATGTGAACATGGATAATCCACATTCTTGGTAGAACTGTTTCTATTCCAGACTGAGCAAACAGAAGAGAAGAATGCTGGAGAACAAGCCATCTGGGAACACACTGGCTTTTCTAAGAGGTCCCACTGAAGTGGGGGGTAGGGGTTGCTGTCCTAGCAGGCCATATGGTAGGTAGGGGCTTTGTGACTATTCTGACCTCGGGAAACAAAAGTCAGCCTGAGACTTCTAAATAGGACTTTAAAAACAATCCAAGAGTTAAAGCTTCTCCTCTTCTGTTTGGCTTTAACTCTCAAAGCTGTTTGTCCTTCCTTCCTCCCTCCCTCCGTTCCTTCTCCCCATCCGCCTTGTTTATGTACCACAACACTGCAGAGAACAGCTGTATTTAGGATGGACTACGGAATGGGCTGTTCCCCCTAATCCTGTAGTTACACAAAATCAAACACAGGCAAAACACTCAGAAACATTAGAGATCAGAATTGTTCTGCTGAAGATGGGATGTCAGGGGCCACAGCACAGCCCCAGTTCTCTGGATTACCTGCACGACTCAGTTCTCCAGACTTTATTTTGCTAATGGTTATTTTTTGCCAGCATTTTTCCATCCAATTACTGTTTCATAGATGTTTTACGAAGTTTCTGAAACAGGGACACATTTGATTTATGCAGTGGATCGTAACATCAGCCTTTGACTCAATTATGAGTCAGAATTTCATATGGGAATGTTTAAGACAAATTTTTCCTGTCAATTAGTTTTTGAAAACAGAGAAAATTCAAAATCCTGAGTCCTAAGAGATCCACAGTAAACTATGAGAGTGTGTTTTAGCAGCTGCAATATGTAGCTCCTCTCCTTTGATTATTACCAATCCCCTACCTCCCCCTCACAAAAAAATCTTGCTTTTATTAAAATGTTTCAGTAATATGCTGTTGTCTGGTTTTTCCCCAAATTAAATTACAACCTGATGGACTTGTCCTATTAAAAATTTTCAAAGCCCTGACAAAATTCAATAATAGTGGAAATAATAAAATATACCAACCCAGATAGAATAATGAAGCAGAAAGGAAGCAAAATACCCAGAATGCCACAGGCTGCTGCTTCTCTGCACCCACGTTCCAGTGACTCATAGTCGGCTTCTGCAACAATGTCTGTGTCTTCAAGGACTCCCTGCTAATTTGCTTTTGGTTCCTTTCTGTTTTCTTAGAATTTATTGCTCGCACGTTGCTACAATGAAGCAGTTTCTGGACTCTGCCTTTGCTGGTTAAGCTCGCCATTAGTTAGCCTTATTTTCAATGAATCTTAAACATGTGGGGATGTAATTGTCCCCACCTCATTAATTTCCTAACGAGTAGAGTATTACTCCGAACATATTGAGATGTCCAGGCGGCTTTTTATTTGTTTAGGAATTGTGGGTTAGGCCTTGTACCCACTCATTTCCCAGTCAGACTTGCAGAGTGTAAGAACCTGGGGAGAGCCCAGCCCCCTTCCAGGCTATCACCATGTATCAAGTGGTGCAGCCTGCACCTTTTAGACCTGGAGGAAAACCTAGAGGTTTGAAGAGCTGTTTGGTACTCTGAGATCTCAGGTATGACTCTGAGGCTCCTCTGGGTATCACTGAACATGTGATCTTCTTTATTTCTTGGAACCCTTCATCTAACGAACTTTCTAAATAAATAATCCCTGATCTACTGATAAAACAAACATCCCACTCAATAAATAGGTAGGTTTGTAAGACAGAAACAAATATCATTTCAAAATTTTTGATCCAAATTTCCCAACACATTTTTTAGCACTTCAAGATTTTAGTCTACACATGGCCATATACTTTTCCATAGGCACATACCATATAATCCTAGAAGCAAAGTCTATTTTACATTTGTGAGCCAAGTCCAGCATACAACCAGGGAGTCAAGCCTGTGCCCTCATAACTTCCGGGCTAATGGGAAATAACACTCAGATCAATAACTCTGCTAAGAATCTCAGCACTCTCAATGTTTAAGGGCTCATTTTCAAAACTTAGGTATGAGCAATAGCCCACAGTGCACTCCCACTGAAGGTGCAGACATGATTGTTGGCTGTAGTGGTTTGAATAGGTGTGGTCCCCATAGACTCATGTGTTTGAATGCTTGGCCGATGGAGAGTGGCACTATTAGGAGGCATGGCCTTGTTGGGGAGTAGGTGTGGCCAAGTTCCAGGACAGACAGGGCTACACAAAGAAACCCTGTCTCAGAAAATAAAAATAAAAATAAAAATAAATGTAAAAATCATCAACCAACCAACCAAACAAACAAACAAACAAAAAGAATTGCTATGGTCATGGTGTCTCTTCACAGAAATAAAACCTTAACTAAGACAAGAATCTACAGTGTGTCCATGTTTTTTGGAAAGATTTGTTCATTTCATCTACAGCCTGAAACTTCTTTAAAAATTATTTTTAATATAGGATTCTCTGTAGGCTGGAAAACATACTAAACGAAATCTTTGCCCATTTTCTTATTTCTGACTACAGACAAGTACATCCATTCCCGTCATATCACTATCAAACCAGTTCTCTGGCTCCACTAAAAGACTTATCATATGCAAGACATTCTTTGTCATTACCACATATATTATGGGATAGATATTCTTACCTCTCTGCTTGTATAATCATTTTAATTTATTGTGGAACTAATATTCAGGAACATGAGTAACCCACCCAAGACCACAGTCTAAAACAGACCGGGCAGGTACTCAAAATTCTATGTACCATGAAACGCAAATACATGTGAATTTGTGAACTCAGTCTGGTTGAAGGAGTTAACTTAGTGCTGTCTTTAAACCTTCTAATGCTTTTCTGTCCCTTTTCACCATAGGATGGTGTCTCTCACCTGAGGCATTATAGTCCCACTAGATCCAACCCGGGAGTAAAGACCATCTTGTTGTTCCTTTGCACACAACTACCTAAGAAACTGCAACCAGCAGCAACAAAAAACAAACCACCCTGCCTCTCAGGGCCCTAACATTTATATAACCACTGAAGAGTTCCCAGAATTCCAACTGGCGCACAATCACAGAAACTATCTGCCACTGGCAAAATTACGCCCCTGCTAGTGCATGAGGCAAATCATAATCAGCTGCTATAGACAATCTGAAGCAGCCCCATATCCCATACCTTGGATTAAAATGGAAACATATTCTTATATTATTTTTATGTTTTTTAAAGAAACCAAAATTCTCACTACAAGCAAATTCTCTCCAACTGCATCTTTTTTTCCTACCTTAAAAAGTGTGTGTGTGTTTGTGTGTGTGTGTGTGTGTGTGTGTGTGTGTGTGATCTTCAACCTATAGTTCAAATTCTGATGGGAGAGGGTTTATTAGGGAGAGTCCCAGATCTTCCTCTACACAGAATCAACAGAATAGTTTTAGAGTCATGCCCATGCCTGAGCCTCTGTACAGATCCATTGAGTCAATCTTCAGAGATAGAGCCCAAGGATGAATATATCAAAACTCTCAACTGATTGGAGCATCCAGTTATCCAAGGTTAACTGAGTAATATTAAATACTATAATATTCAATGCAATTGAGTAGTATCTATTAAATAAGCAATCTACTCCGAGTATACTTCTAGGCCTGTTATGGGGGCCAGCAACTACCTTCCAATACTAAGCTAAGACTTAGCCATGAGTTTAAAAAGAAATAGTTGATAGACAGCTTTTAGGTATATCTACCTTCTCATAGAACTGCTATGTAATTCTATTGCTTAGTTTCTTAGCCCTTCTGATTTTGTGATATGTAGAATTCCTATTTGGTTTATGTTTTGCTCTATTTTCTAAACCTGGTATTTTCTGAAGGGTGATTTGCAAGCTGTCTACATCAGAGCCAGCTGGTATAATTCTTTAAGAAAATGAAGATTCCTAGACCCACTAAAGATAGTAAAGCTCTGCCTTGAGGGAATGGCATCTGGGAGTCATGTTTTTATCAAATACCGAGAGTATCGGGTCAGCAGCAAAAGGTGTTAGGACTTGGTTACATTACACTGATTGTATGATACTCATTAGGACACCACAGCCCTCGACACATATGACAGTTTACTGAACACATTGCCTTTGTGAAGCATACAAAGCATGGGCTTACATTCTGTTATAGTTTATTTTCTGTTGTTGTGATGTCCAGACCAAAAAAAAACAAAAAAAAAAACAGCCCAAGGAAGAAGAAAGTCATAGTGGCAAGAGCTTGAAGCAGCTGCTCAAGAACAAAGAAAGAATATACACATCTCTATTGCTCATTCACTGCTTAGTACTCAGCCAGTTTTCTCTATTCATGTAATTCAAGGCCCAGCCAAGGGAATGATGCCACCTACAGTGGGCTTGGTCTTCCTACATCAATTAATAAAGTTAACACACACACACACACACATGCTCACCAGCACACCTCCAATTTAAACTCTTTACTTGAGAAAACAGTGTAGTGTGTGTTTTTGTTTGGTTTTGGGTCCCCCTTCCTTTTCATATTCTCAACTGAATCATAGAGAATTTGAGGTCAGGATCAATGGGCCCTGCTAAACTTTAGCCCATAGAAGCCTGTCTCTTCTAGATAAGCAAAGTGTCTAGGTATTGGTTTAACCAGGTGCAAATTTTTAAAAAAAAATACAGCTTTTAAATATAATAATTGGAACTATTACAAGTTACGTTGTTAAGTATATTATATTAGTCTTGCTTTTGAAATGTTTAGTGTCTTGAATTGATTTATAATTCTGTATTTATTTGCTGGATTTGCTAAATCAAGTAGTGATATTTTTCAAAGTACAACCTACAGACTATTAGAACCAGCTGGTTGGATTCTTTGAGAAAAATGAAGATCCCACCAAATGTCATGGTACACACTTGTCATCAAAGCACTCAAGTGGACACCACAGGAGATTGTTAATTTAAGTGTAGACTAAACTATGTAGCAAAACCTTGTCTTAGAAAAGCAAAACTCAAACAGAAAAAGAAGGACAGGGCGGGGGACGGGTAGGGGTATTCTCAGACTCGCCTGAGCCCTACTGGATCTCAATCATTATAAACCAATCATTATGTTTGTATGGGAGGATAACAGACCTTATGAGCTTAATTGAAAGATTTATTATTCTAATTTATTTGCATGAGTTTTTTGCCTTTGTGCATATCTTTTGCTTTATGGGTGTGTGCCGGGGGCCCATAGAGGCCAGAATAGAGTGTCAGATCCACTGGAACTAGATTGAGGTTGGTTATGAGTCACCATTAAGTGCTAGTAATTGAACCCAAGTCCTCCGCAAGAACAGCAAATGTTCTTAACCACTGAGCCATCTCTCCAGACCCCTAGAAGCCCAAATGTGACAACATCTAGCCCAAACTACCAAACTCAGAGCTTAGCTGTGGTCCCTGGATTCTTAGAAAAGGTGTCTAGTGCCTATTTCATAACCATCGTGATTGATGAGCCAATGTGTATAAGACTGCTTACTGTCTCATACAGAGGTTCCATTCAGAGTACAAAGCAGCCTCTTCTTACATTAGCTCTTAAGTGACTTGTTTTGAAAAATTCAGAATTTAGTTGTGATGTTTTCTGGCAGGGAGGGTTCACTGCAGTCAGTCAGGAAAGGGGGTGCAGGTACACACATGCACATGTTCACATGTTCTCAATGTCATGAGGCAAGCTTCCCTCTAGAACAGAGGCTCTTGACCTGTGGGTTGAGACCCCCTTTTGGGCATGGCATGTCAGATATCTTGCATATCAGATATTTACATTACGGTTCATAACAGTAGCAAAAGATACAGTTATGAAGTAGCAACAAAATTTATGGTTGGGGGTCACCACGACATGACGAACTGCATTAAAAGGTTGCAGTATTAGGAAGGCTGATTTGGATGGAGAATTTTTCCTTCCTCCTCTGGTAGTATGATGATTGCTAAGCTAGTGGGAAAGACTGGCACAGAGCAGAGATGGTGTCGTCACTATGGGTGGTTTGAACAGAGGCTGGCTTCCCCAGACTGTGACCAGCCATCCCCAGCTGTCTATGCAGTCAGATGTTCCTGTGCCTAGAAATTCCTGGGAAATTTGTGTTTTCTGAACAGAGTCTCACGTTTGCTTTACTTACCATGAGACTCGTAATTAAGATCTCCTGCTATGCCGTGTACATGTCCAAATGCATAGCTCTTGTCCAGCAGTTTCAGTCTCATGCATGCCCCTGGCTAGCTCACAAGCACTGGAGACAAACAGCACCTGCCTTGGGATACAATGACCTCATTCTTCTGGACAGAGAAAAGACTTGGTCTGCCAAGTACCCAATCTGACTTTTAAAATGTCATGGTTCTTGTTTTCAACACAACCATGAAAGCTTGATCTACTTCAGAGGTCACATGGTACTCTGGAATATTCCAAAGCAATGGGAAGTATGAATAATTTTACAAAGCCATCCTTCCTAGAAAAGAGTGTCCATCATCTGCAGCACAGACAACAGTTGTGGAACTGTGCGCCGTGCATTTTGCAAATTCTTCTGCGTGTTATTTCGTTCTGTTCTCACAGTGAGTCAGAGAAATGGTTTCCTCCAGCATCTTGTATCACAGAAGACACTGGGGCACATAAGTAGCTTGAAGCTAGTCATGGTCAGAGGAGCAATTTACTCAATATGTCAGACTCCAGAGTCTTTCTTTCAACCACATCGATGGACCAGGGTACTTTTGTGATAATAAAATAATGTTACATTGGCATTTACTCAGCACTCGCTGTATAGTAAACAAGTTGGAGACATTTTACAGGTAGTATTTCACTCAGCCGGGTATCCAGTATACTATGATTAGGCAGGTTGAAATAGGGTTAAGGAATTTGCCCAAGGGTCATAGGTAGGAACCGGAAGACTCACATCCTGAACCACCTCAGGGGTTGCTGTGTCGTAAGAGCTAGCTGTAAGTCCAAAGTAAGAGGTAGAGCTTACTAGAATGCTGGAGTTCAAGGTGAGTGGGGGAGCTGGGGGTACGGGGAGGGGAGGAATTCTGCAGCCAAGTCACAGAGCAAAGCCAGTTTCTTACAGCATTCCCTACTGCGTACGCTGGAGGAGCAGGAGCACCAACCTTGAAGGACACAGTGAGGCTGACGCTGGAAGAGGTACAAGGTTAACCACACCAAGGACCAGATCAATCAGCAAAGGGTCAAACGTACAGCCAGATAGACACAACAAAGACTACGTGACAATGAGCAGATCCAGGTCAGGAGAGACGACAGGCTCCAAAGCAACAGAACTTCATTGAGGCTAGCAGTAACTGTGGGGAGACAGCCATGGGCTAGGGCTTGAGGCTTTGGTGTGTAGAATGAGACACCATAAAGCAATGTGGAAACAACATGGTAGGAAGGCCTGTGGAACCGTGCAGGAAAGCACAACTCCTCCCATTACCCTCTTCAGACTCTGGATCTAAGTTAGCCAATCATGATGGGCCTGATTTCTGAGCTCTTCCCCTTAAGGATAGGGAAGTCAGTGGTCTCCAGCACAGAGCTAACTAGCACGTCCTTTTGCCTTCAGCTCCCCCTGCTTTGACAAATCGCAGCCAGCCACTGAGTGCACTGAAGGCTTCTGTCGAAAGAGCGCCTTGACTCGGCTTATCACCTTCAATAAAACATGTCTCACTCTGTTCTCTCTCTCTCTGTGTCCATCTCACTGGACACCCACACAATCATTCATATGTAAACAAAGAGGCTTTGAAGTCACCAGGAGTCCTGCAAGGCGGAGGAAGATGAGAATGAGCTGCAACCTCCCTGCGGTGAACTAGAGACTGGAAATCTTTCATAATCTCCACTTGTTTTTGTGACTGTGAAAGGCACAGGTGTTCACCATGGAAAAATACATGAACACATCCAGAAAACAACTATTATCCAACAGACATGAGCAAACATGACATCTAGTTGAGCGTGCCTTGACGTACAGCGTTACATCGCATACAGCTTCCTTGCCTGATGCAGCTTCCTTCCCTTCGCACAGACTGCATGCATATTTGCTGTGAGCATCTTTAGTGACTGTATACCAGCCCGTCAGAGTTTCCTTCTGCCTTCAGAGTAGGCTGCCTGTTTAGCACTCCGCCTCCTCCGTTTCCTCCGTATGCCTTTGGAAATTCAAGATGTTGGTCCTGAGACCCAAGCGGCTCTGCTAACTTGAGCTTGAGAAAGAGTAAATCTGGGTTTAGCATGAGCTTGGCCACTAATTCCCCAAGCAGCTGCGGGCAATCACTTTTCCCCATGTGTCAGGTCCCACATCTGCCTTGTTACACTGTCCAGTTTAAAGCAGAACAATGAGGCAACGAAGAAAGTTCCACCCGGTAAGCCCGAGGCCCTGAACTGCCGAGCCCAGCCCAGGGTGGGAAGAACTGGTCATTCCTTTTGAATGACAGTGAATGACAGGCACCCCACCCCCACCCCGTGACAGCTATTGTGCAAAGCACAACACTTGCTTTTTTTTTTTAAGCTGACTTCTCCCAGTACCCTGATATAGTAAGAATTATTATAATTTTCATGTGGTGAGAGAGAAAGTTAAGTGTCAGAGGGATTGAATAAGGCAACAGAGGCTGAGAAGATAAAGGGAGGGTGGATTGCAGCCAGAGGACGCCTTGCAGCCTGCCTTCACACGCACACACACACACACACACATACACACACACACCACTAAGGAAAGCTCTCTTCCCCATGAGACTGGGATCTGGAGCCGTATCAGCAAGAGAGCACTTGGCCTGCTGCCTTTCAGCACTAATCAAGTTGTCCATTTCAGAAGCCAGCAGCAGTGTGTCCGTGAGGGAAATCTGTTCAGACTTCTAATCAAGGCAAGGAAGGAAAGCAGATGTGAGACACGTGGAAGAAAACTCTCTGTGGAAGGAGGAAGTCAGGATCCGATCTGGAAAGGAAATGGAGGTCTCCAGCTCAGCTAGTCCTGGTCCTCGCTCTCCTGCTTGAGTAATTTAATCATTAAAAGCACCTGGCTCTGAGCACCCCAGCACACCCAGCGAGATGGTGTCTTGAGCCTTGGTAACTGACACACAGATCTATTCAGATCTATTTATGCGGCTGTAGACACATCCTTTTACAACCCCTCCCCGTGCAGTCTCTGCTGCGGGTCCCTCCCTCCCACCCCCACACAACTGAGAGCTCACGAAGAGGCCTCAGAATAGAGAATGCTCCCTTCCCTCCCTCAGGATGACTCACAGACTACTCACGGAGCACGGAGAAACAGAGGGGCTGATCTCCAGCTACTCTCTCTTTGCTTCATCCGGCACCTTCCCAGCCACGCAGAGCCAAGGGCCTGCAGCTTAGGTCCTGTCAGGTCTGCGACTACCTCTTTCACCTCCAAGAGATGCTCAAGCATTTGGGAGGAGGAAGATGTTGGGGATAAGATGATGAGCCATGATAGCCTGTCAGGATAATGTTATCTAGTTCAACTGGCTAATGGGCACTTGAAGAATGGTTAGCCCAATTCAGAAGTGTTAGATGGTTAAATACCTTTCAGCTTTCAAATATTTTGTATAGAAATATAGATGTGCACATTTATATGTTATATACACATATGCACATATATGCATTCACATATACTATACACATACATATGCATAAACAGTAACACTTAAATTGTCAAAATTATAGTATTTGGGGCATATGGTGTTAAATAAAATATATTAAAATCAAGTTTACCTGTTTTTTTTTTCTCACTTTCATAATCTGATTACCAGGAAAATACTCAGCTGCACATAAGACCTGCGATACACCTGTTTCTGTGATGCTGTGCTGAAGCTGTCAGAACCTGAGTATTGAAGCCGGACATGGGTCTGCTGCTTCTGTTTCTACAGCTGGAGGCCGCTCAGCCCCACCAGCTCCTATTTCAGCGGGTCAGACATTAGGGAGCCAGATATGTTCAAATAACCATCCCTGCATACGACCCTTCTAGGGTACTGTCTTCTTCACATTTCTTTCAAGTCTAGCCTCCTACCCCTCTGTCCTTTGATGAGCTGCCTCAGAAGGGAGAGCTACTGCCTCCACTTTCTAAGATTCACTGTCCTTCCAGAGGACATGTCCCTCCCAGGTGCCACACCCTGCATCCTTTGCCCCTCTCACATCCTAAGTCAGAAAAGAGAGATATGCAGAAAGACTCCATCCCCAAGGGACCTGAGGGACATCCCTTGCTATCATAGCTCTGGGTACCTGACATGAATCTCCTTTGGCCATGGCCCATAGTCCTCTGTCTTATTGGACGAGAAAAGATGGTACTGTACACCAACAGGTAACAGTGCCTCTTTCTCCCAGCCCTCCCTATATGCAGAGCCTGAGAGAGCCGTGTCCAGGTGCACACTGCAGCAGCTGGGCTGTGACATTGATGTACATTGTGTACATTGATGTATGATCGGCTCTGGGACACATCAGCATCCTCACATATGCACATTCATAGGTACGATGCCGTGTTTTCGAAAGCAGTATCTGGCGAGCTGGGGATACAGTTCTGATGAGTCCCCCAAGTGAGTGGGGAACACACTGCAGTTGTGGAAATACTGGCTTCTAAAAAGTACTTCGGTTTGCTTCCAAATAACCAGCCACTCCCAGCTGCAGGACTGGGATGTTCCTCGTCACCCAAAAAGGACCCAGATCTGATCAATCGGACTCCAGCATCACCCTGGCCAGACTGGTTCAGAATTTGTATCTTGTAACACAAGACAATCCACTCACAGCAAAGGAAAGTTAATTTAGAACTGCAGCCAAAGTAAGGTGAGGAGGAGGTATGACCATTAACTCTAGTTTCACAGTTGGGCCTGGGAACATGTCTCCCCACTCCCTCGTAGCCTAACCCCAAATGTGAGTTAGGGAATCTCACCTGCCACCTCTGCATTTGACAGTGTGTGCCTGTGCTGCCACCTGGCCAGCACTGCTGTGACAATGGGGAACAGTAATGGATAACTTTAGGAACAGAGAGTGTAGCCCCCTCCCCCAGCCTGCTCCAGGCTGAGAGCAGACCTGTTCGCCACTGAGCCACTGAGGCAGGCCACTGGAAACCCCCAGCCTGTGCAGACTGGCTGAGGGCGGGGCCTACCCTCTTATAACCAAGAAAGATTCTAGTAAGGGCAGAGATGTCTTGAGCAGCAGGATTTTGTCTTGGCGTCCATTTTTCTCTCCCATCTGGTCTCTTACAGCCCCAGTTCGCCTTCCAGGGAACTCAGTTCATAGGTAGGCCACAAGCAGCATTCTCCAACCAGAGGGGAGTCTTGGGGTGTCAGCAGCTGAGGTACCAGGGCAGGAGGCTCTCTACTCCTCAGCAAGGCGCTGGCTCAGCTTCTGTGGGTCAGGCCCAGAGTGTTTATTTAGATTTGGAGAAGCAGAATGAGAAAGAGAGAGGAAGGCTGGGAGAGAGGAGTTTAGGTACATAGATTTGAAGTCTCAGGAAAGAACTATATTACTTGGTGACTGAGACAGAATATTTGCTTGGCTAGAGAGACTCAGTAGAACATGCAGCTGTAGCTTGTGCTTTGGGAGAGAAGAGTATATACATATATACTCTTCTCTCCCATATATATATATATATATATATTCTTCTCTCCCATATATATATATATATATATATATATATATATATATATATATATATACTCTTCTCTCCCAAAGCACAAGAATGTAACCATCACTGGAAACTTCGAGAGGAAACCTCTTCAAAGAGAAGTTTTCTACCCTCTGTATGTACCTGCTATCACCAGGGCTCATAGGTATGCTCTTTAATTCACTCTGGAATAAAGTGTGTGCTTATCACACTTAACAAAACTAGCCAGAGGCTTGTATCACCAGCCCTCGTGGAGACTCCGTAGGGCAGAAGCAAGAGATATGGGGTCACACTGTTGATTCTCTTTTCTTAATCTATGACCTATGACACAAGTCACCCTAACATCCAGCTTAATTAAAACTAGAAAATGGTCAAGTGTAGTGGTATACACCTGTGACCCCAGTATATGGGAGGTTGAAGCAGGAGGATTGCTGCAAGTTTGAGGCCAACTTGGGCTACATAGCAATACTCTCTCAGAAGGAAAGGGGGAAGTAGAGAGGGTAGAAAAAATGGAAGAAAGGAAGGAGGGGGAGGGGAGGGAGAGATGGTGAAGAAAAGCATTTGCCTGTTAAGGCCTTGGCAAGGGATGTATCAACAGAGATGCAGACATCTCTACCCTGGGCCAAAAGCCATTCCTCTTCCTCCAGGATCAGGTGCCTTGAAAAGACGTGGGATTTCCTTCTCAGGGATAATGGGGACCTCTGAGCAGCAGCCTTTCTTACTCTTTGAAGAGAGAGGGATACATGTAGCCTCTCCAGAAAGACATGGGCCTGCTACTACTCAGTCAGCAAGCTGGGGCAAAACGCACATTCACTGGTCTCCTGTGAGAGCCAGGATGGTGAAGATGGAACTCTGACAGGGTGGACCTTTCTTGCCACAGATAAAGGGATGGGAAAGCTGAAAGGTGAAAGGGTTTCGAAGGCTCTTGCCTGCTGGCTGAGGCCTCTGATGAGCTTGGAGAATTCAAACCTGTATATAAACAACTCCAAGCAAACTCACAGATAAAGGCAGAACTTGAAAGATTCAGAGCTGAGAAAAGGATCTGACAAATCCCGTCCACAGACTGTCAGCTGTCAGACTCTTGGGGCTTAGAAATTGCCTTAGAAACCACTCATGGCGATGGGTGCATAGCCTGCCTCTTGGTAGAAATGGGTAGTCAATATTTAATGAGTACTGAGTTTCAGGCTACAAGGTGAGAAGTTATAGAACACAACTATGCAGTCATGGGACTGTTTTTAATGTTACTCAACTACACATTTAAAATGGCTGTACTGGGCTGGAGAAATGCTCAGCGATTAAGAGCACCGACTGCTCTTCCGAAGGTCCTGAGTTCAAATCCCAGCAACCAAATGGTGGCTCACAACCATCTGTAACAAGATTTGACTCCCTATTCTGGAGTGTCTGACGACAGCTACAGTGTACTTACTAAATATTTATTAAATAAATAAATATTTTTTAAAAAAATAAATAAATAAAATGGATGTACTGGCACATCTCGTGTTTGTTGTTTGTTTGTTTGCTTGTTTTAATTTTTTGAGACAGGGTTTCTCTGAATAGCCCTGGCTGTCCTGGAACTCACTCTGTAGACCAGGCTGGCCTCGAACTCAGAAATCTGCCTGCCTCTGCCATCCAAGTGCTGGGATTAAAGGCATGTGCCACCACTGCCTGGTTACATCTCATGTTATATGTATCTTTACCACAATTTAAAAAGTAATTTTAATTATTTTTATTTACTTATTATATGCATGAGTATTTGCCCACATGTATATATGTACATCACATGCATGCAGTGCCCAAGAAAACCAGAAGAAACTGTCAGATTCCTTGAGATGGGTATTTGTGCACCACACCCATGTTCAGTGTCTCGAAGGTCAGAAGAGGGAATTGGATCCTCTGGAACTGAAGCTATAGACCACTTAGAACTGCCATATAGGTGTTGGGAATCTAATCAGGGTCCTCCGGAAGAAAAACTAATGCTCTTAACTGTTGGACCATTTTTTCCAGGTTCTAAACAATAAACATTTTAAAAGAAAGTTAAATGGTACCGTAGATGAAGTCCCCAGGAATCAAGCTTTGCAAATCCCATTCCATGTGCCCTGTTGTTCCAGTGGTAAGACATGGTGCCACCAGAGACACATAGAGCAGGCTGGTCCTTGGCCCTCTAACCAGAGAAAGGAGAAATCACAAAGAATCTCCAAGATGTTACTCAGGCCTCATCTAGAGCCCCCATGATGCTGATTCTAGGCACTGGTCCTTCCTGACCTGGGTGATTGCCTGATTTATCTGAGACCATCTTTTGAATTATATACACACAATGGTGCTGGAGAAAAGAGTCAAAAAGCAAAGGAAATTGGTCCCAGAGAAAACCTGACCTGCTTCATAATTGGTACCTCTGGTCACTCTGCTCACTTGAGCCCTCATCCAGGAAACCTTTCCTGAGCACCACATGCCCAGCACTGCTCGCCCCAGCAGGCAGGCTCCATTCGGTGGCCTTTTCCAAGCCTCTGTGAAGTGTGATCTCCAGTACTTCTGATTCTGCAGAGGCACCTGGTGCACTGGGGATCTTTTGTCCATAGATAATGGGAGTGTGAGGTATTAAATAGAGCTAGTTCAAAGGCTGTAATGTGTCTTGTTATCTGAAGCACCTCATACATTGCCTAGTGGATGGTCGTTTGTAAGGGATGGAGGGGTGGGTTCAGGGTGGGCAGGGAGAACAGAAGGATGGCTGAGTGGATGCTGGAATAGCAGGAGACTTCGTTTGGATGTAGCAGAAGGAGATTCTGAGACAAGGACTCATGTAACCCAAGGCGACTCTGATGGGAGAGGACAGTGAGCTAGGTAGGAAGAGGAAAAAGAGGAAGCCAGGAAAGGATATGAGACCAAGCTGGGTGACACTTGTCTATTTGGAGGATACCATGGAATGTGACTTAGGACCAGTGAGACTCGGTGGGTTAAAGCAGTTGGTGCCAAGCTTGACCACTTGAGTTTGATCCTTGGAACCCACATAGAAAAGAGAACTGACTCACACATCTTACCCTCTGATCTCCATGCATACACCATGGCACCTGTGGGTATATGTGTGCACGTGCACTATTACACACACACACACACACACACACACGAAAATATTTTTAAATGCTTATTTGACTTTAACGTGCATTAGAGATGTTTCACCCAAGGTACAGAGACAGCTGGGCCTTTCTTTGACCTGCACGTCTCCCTCAGCAGCCACTGAAGGCAGCAGACAGCATTTTGGGATGAGAGAAAGACCTGGATCAGAGAGAAGCTGCCTACAGACACAGTCAGGAATGGTACATGCTAAGGAGGGAGCCGGGGCTGGGGTGTCAGCAGCCTCAGTGTCACAGTCACTGTCCTCTCCCTGCAATGGGCAGGGATCTTTCCTGTAAAAGCACCCCGTCACTTCTAGGAATCCCTGCCCTTTCTCCCTGTTCTCCTCCCAGTTCCCTAAGGGCATCAAGAGATTCATGGGCCCTTCTGTCAACTTGGTAAGGGTGCCCAACCCATTCCTCAGCACCCTAGAAACACCACCCAGGAGTGATGAGGTGTCAGAGTAGAGCACAGTTCACTCTTTGTGCCACCACGATGAGAAGCTCATTGTAGCAGCCCTGCTCTTGTTAGTTTAGTGGAGCGATTATACATTATACATTAAAACAGAACTGACCTTGGTGAGTGTAAAAGACGGAGCCATGACCGGTCGTGCCTGTAAGGAGCACTCGGTACCTCTTCCTGACTGTCAGGCCTGCCTGTGCCTTCCCAAAACAAGGGACTAAGTAACTAGGTGTGCTCAAGTCTAAGGGAAAATATTAGGAAACCCACTGAACTTCCGAGGCCATATTTCTTACATTGCTGTGTCAATAATAAATACAGTAGGTATTTCTCCTCTGGATTGCTGCCTGTCTCAAAGTTGATGAACAATCACGTAAAGAACAATAGAATTCTTGTCCTAATAAAACTTCAGCAGGGCTCGTCTCCTAGACTTTACAACCATCAGAATTCAAGAGACTATCCAACATACCGCCCTAAAAATGGCTCCAGTTTCTCCCCAAATGAGGTACCATACACACTTCCCCCGGTATTCGCTGTGTTCCTCGGTATACTAAAGACTCCCCAAAGCCTGTCAGTTATAGATAAGCTAGCAAAAACTCTTGCCAACTTTGTTTAATAAGTATTTAGCTTATTTGACTTTGAACTCATTCAGTCAAAGAGGAGAGTCAGCAGACGGTGCCACCACCTCCTGGAAAGGCCTCTCACTAGGCCTTTGGGCTTCCCACACTTGCCTTGCAGAGTTCCCCGCCAAGATGAGGCTTTGACCAGCTTCTGGTTGAGCTGCTGCTCATCTGAGATGAGCAATCGGGAGGGACGAGGTCGTGTTTCCCTCCAGGACCCAGGGCATGCTCATCGTATAGAGGTGGCTTCCCCAAACAAACCCACTATGTCCACTCCAGCCAGGGTATTCAGGAGACAGGGGAAACCAGATCACATCTGCATGTGATTTGCTATGTGGTGACTGCAGAGCTAGGAGCCACATGCTTTCAGCCTGCCTCTACTAACTAGTCTGCCTCTACTAACTAGCCTCTACTAACTAGCCTGCTTACTAGTTTATTATTCACAAGCAAGGAAAGCATTCTGACTCTGATACAAATTCTCTACCTGAAAAACTCCCTCTGTCCTGCAGATAAAATACAAACTCTTCTGTAGAAACTTCCATGAGTCCCCTTTCCCATGTCTGAACCCCTACAGCTCCTTATCCTTATCCTTATCCCTGTTCAACTGGTTACTAGACTGAAGTCTACACAGTGTGCCTCTTGCTAGATCTGGAGATTTTACCTGTGGGCAGAGATCGCATTACATTCACCTTTGATGTCCAATATAGCACCCGATTCATACCAAGCACTTAAATGTCTTTAAATGAACCATCGTCACGGAGTAATTACAATACCCATGAATACAATAATAGAATGGGTGAAACTGGGCTTGACTGTGGAAAAACAAGATCTATTTTGGCTGTTTTATGTAGAAAGGGTCTTGGGTAGAGAACTGGTCACTGACAAAATTCACTGGACAGTCTGGGAAAGAAGGCTATAGTTTCTGGAAAGCTGCATGGAGGGTAGCCCAGAGACCATTGTGTAAGGAGCCCGTGGATCCAGCAGCCACTGTAGGATCACTCTGCCTGGAAGCATGCAGCTCAACACCCAGAAAATGAAAGCCCAAACTCCAAGGTCCAGTGGCTGATGCTAGAGGCAAACTAGTCAACTCCAGAATGGGGCTCAAGAGCAAAAGGTTCCGAAGTGTGGCTTCTGTCTCATCCCCCTGCCCGTCTGACTGGTGAATACTTGATGGGCACCAAGCCTTAAGGAGTCAGTGACAGATACAGAGTCTAAGAAAAAATTTCCAGCTTATCATTCTCTATGGTGCAATAAGGAACACAAAGAGGAGTCAGGATGCCTCTGAGAGAAACTATTATTAAAACAGCCACCTAAGGGCTTGTTGCCATGTTTGGGTGATATCCACAAAATATCCCATTGAATTAATTGTTCCAACACACTGACTAATGAATCCTACTGTGTCACCAAGAAAGAGCTAGGAGACAAGTCTGAGGCCTCCCCACCCTGTCCATTCCGATGTCCCAGCTGAGGAAAGAATGCAGAGGCGGTGAGGTTCCCACAGTGCTGCTCGAGCCTTTGACAGCATCTCCTCCCAAGGATGGGATGGACTGGGCTAGAAAGTAAGAATTGTAGGGTACTAGGCTGTGGGTCTTTCTTGACAGTTTTCACTCCATATCCTTCCCCTGGGGCAATGTGTCATTTGGAGACTATGTCAGTGCAAAAAAAATACCAGGCATGGTTCAGCAAAGAGGCCTGCTCCTCCTTAACACAGCAGCAAAAGTCAACAGCCCCAGGCACCTTGTAGAGAAAGTTACAGGACCACAAAGCCATAGCCAGGCAGCCTTTCTTTGCATTTTTATTCTGCAGTAAATGCTGTGATAGGCTCCAGGGCTTTCCTGCACCTGATCCTCCACTTTTTCTTAGAACTTCAACACTCAAGTGCCGGGAGCAACAGATGTTCCCCGCTCCCTGCTCCCCGCTCCCAGCTGAGTCCCTCTCTGGGAACTGTCCTGCTCTGAGATCATGCTCCCATCAGCCCACACCTGATGAGTAACAGATGCTGGTCTTTTGTCTCAAAGTGGGGCAAACCAAAAGAGCCACCCCTGGGAAGCCAGGCCTTCCCTGGGAATCAGCAAGTGCAGGGCACTGCAGCTCTCCCTCTGTCCTTCATCCCTGCTCTTGTCACTCCAAACAGATGTCACATTCAGACCTCTATTGGAAAGTCTGTGGCTCTGGAGACATTCCCCCCTTTCAATTACAGTGGGGCCAAGGGGGTCATCAGGAAGATAGCAGACAACACCTGGGATGGGTGTCCTGTCCATTGCAGGAAGACCCATGACTGAACATGAATCACAGGAAAAGTCATGACTGAGCACGCATGACAGCACAGCACCAGACTCCACCTGTAGCTACAGACCATGGAGTGGGAGTGGTCTGTGACTGTTGACTACTGTAAACGTGTGTGATCTAGATGTGTCACATTTGTCCTCTAAGATGGCAGAGAAGCTGCTATGACTCACCAGAATAAGGCTGTCATTAAAACTGTGGCTTCCTGAGATGACCCAGTGTCTCCCAGGGTTGAATCTGTCTACTACTCTTTTATAATCACTCCATCTAGTTGGGTCTTGGTTCTTCCACCTTATTTAGACTTCTTGTGGAGACATCAGGAAGTACCAGCTCGTTTTCAGTCCCCATGGCTCCCATGTTTCCTACCATTGGTTGGGTATAAAATCCAGATGTTCTGACTGAGGATGTATATGATGGGTCTGTGTCAGGCAGCTTTTCATTGACAAAACACCTGAGATAAGCCATTTATCAGGATGAAAGGTCTATTTGGGCTCATGATTCTGAGTTTCAGTCCATAATCCCTTGGCCTTGTTGCTCTGAGCCTGAGGTTTCCCAGTACACCAGGACAGACTACATGCTACCCCATGGTAGGCAGAAAGTAAAGAGAGATAGGAAGGGGCCATAGTCCCAATGTCCCATCCAAGGTCAGGCCTCCCATGATCTACCTTCCAACCAGACCCCAACTCTTAAAGGTTCTCCCACCCTTCAACAGCATCATGAGCTAGGAATACAGCCCTTAACATATATGTCTTTGAAGAACTTTCCTGATCTAAACTATAGCAGGTAGCTGCCCTCGGCTCAAGGACATCCTTTCTATTCTCTATAAGATGAAGGGCTTTCTGGACACTATCCAAGTTCTTGGATAAATTCAGCCTACCTTTGGGAAGAGTTAAGTAAACCTTCTCATGAACATGTCTTCTCTTTGATATGAGAATTAGTACAGATTGTTTTAATCAGCAAAAGATATTTGCCTCCTTTATGACAGCTTAGTTTACTTTGTGTGTATATGTGTACATGAGTGTATGTGTTCACTGTATGCACACATATGTGCAGGTACACATTTGTATAAGGGTATACGTGTGTGTGTGTGTGTGTGTGTGTGTGTGTGTGTGTGTGTGAATCAGAAGTTGACATCGGGTGTTTTCCTCAGTCCACCTTCACTTTTATTTTGAGGAAGAGCCTCTCACTAACCCCAGAACTCCCTGATTTGGCTAGACAAGCCAGCCAGCAAGCTCTAGAGATCTGCTTGTCTCTGCCAACGGGGCCCAGCTTTGGTGTGAGTGTTGGAGATGGGAACTCAGGCCATTCTGTTTGCATGACAAGCACTTTACCAAGTCTTCTCCTTAGTCCTAGAATAGTTTACTCTTAAGGCTACTTGCGTCTATGCCACATCATTTCTTAACCACATGATCTTAGGTAAGCTAATAAAAGTCTCTTTACGGGGGCTGGAGAGATGGCTCAGTGGTTAAGAGCACCAACTGCTCTTCCGAAGGTCCTGAGTTCAAATCTCAGCAATCATATGGTGGCTCACAACCATTCGTATTGAGATCTGACACCCTCTTCTGGTGCATCTGAAGACAGCAACGGTGTACTTAGATACAATATTAAATAAATCTTAAAAAAAAGTCTCTTTACCTCAATTTTATTACCTGAAAAATAGCAGCAAAGATAGTCCCAGCTTCACTGGAAGCAGTGACTAAATGTGACTCTGCCAATGTGGTGGTTTGACTGAGAATGGCCCCCATAGGCTCATATATTCATAGTTTGAATATATGGTCCCTACTCGGTGGAACTTTTTGGGAAGGATTAGGAGGTGTGTCACTGGGGAAGGGGCTAGAGTGTCAAAGGTCCCACATCTTTTCCAGTTAGTTCTCTCTGTCTCATGCTTCTGAATCAAGATGTGAGCTCTCAGCTACTTCTCCAATGCCATGCCTGCCTGCCCACTGCCGTGCTCCCCTCCCTGATGATCATGGACTCCAACTAAACCTCTGAAACTGTAAGACCCAAATAAGTTTTTTTTGTGTTATAAGTTGTCTTGGTGATGGTGTCTTGTCATAGCAATAGAAAAGTAACTGAGACAGCTGGTTAAGCATCCGAGTCAAAGTGACTGGCAGTGTATTTGATAAAAGCAAGCTACTCTTTTTATCACTCCTTAGGGTGAATAAAAGCATATGATTGGTGGCTTTAAAATTCTAATTTGGTTGATATTATTAAACACACAACCATCATGAAGGTGTGCAGATAGGCTTAAACACTCTGGACTGCCCAATAACATTTTGGGAATTCGAGATGCCTCTGCTGAGGTTTAAATAAATCAGTCATGCCACTCAATACCAGTAGAGCTGAAATAAAATTCATTGTGTGTTTAATCGCCTATTGCCAAACCTTGGGGTTTAGGGGTCCTTCCAACCCTCGGGAAGAAAAGCATAGATTTGTCGGCTCCGCATGGTCTCTATTGAGAAAGTTTAAGATGCTCTTATGTTTTAGCGCTGAATTATTTCCTATGTTTCTCTGACCTTCATTTCTTGGGGTTTAGGGGAGACAGTTAAACCTGCTTCTGCCTTATGTGCAGCATCTTCCTGGAGAAAACTCGACTCGGTTACTAGGAACTGAGCTTCACAAGGCCCGCCTTGACTGCCAATCACACACATTTCACAGTTTCACTGCATTCACGCCCAGCCAAGTAGCTTTAAGCAGTAATATCTTAATGCTCCTCCTGCAACCTCCAACAATACAGGGTTCTGTTGGTAACGACAAAGGACAGATTACACTGGTCAGAGGCCCAACAGTTCTTGTTAAACTGAACTTGATAAGCTGTTGGCAAGGAAGGAAGGAAGGAAGGAAGGAAGGAAGGAAGGAAGGAAGGAAGGAAGGAAGGAAGGAAGGAAGGAAGGAAGAGATAAGGGAAAGAAGAAGATAGACCTGCCAACTCTGTTTTGTAACTTCGGTACTGGGCCTCTTTCATCACTGCATTGCCAAGGCCTCACTAGTACCTGGCCCACAGTAAGCACTCAACAAATATTTGCCAGGTGACTAAAATGAACAATGAACTATGGATAGAAAATAATGGGACCCAGTAGTACAGACTCACGTGAAGATCTAGAGTCCAGATACTTAGCCTTAAAGAATGATTTAATTAACTCTCCAGAAATCCAGTTGTGAGCCAGTGGCTTTGGAGACTGGATCCTGGAACCTCCTCCTCCAACACCAAAGAGCAAAGACATGCAGGCCCCTATTTGTATGCGACCAATGCATATCTCCGCATACGCTTGAGTCTCTAGACTCCTTCTATTCCTAATGCAATGCAGTGCTGTGTGGACAGTTTTATTTACATTGTCTAGGCAATGATGACAAGGGAAAAGCCAACCTGGGTGTACTACAGAATCTTCTTTTTACAAGTGTTTCAGTCAGTATTTGGTGGTGTCTTTGGATTCAGAGGCACAAATAGAGTCTGTGGACTATAGCATAATTGCCCTTACTCCACACAGGAGGAACCGAGACTAAAAAGCCTAAATAACTTGGCCATGGTGAGACACTATTGGGAGAAGGCTTCTGCCCACCTCCCACCCCTGGGCCTAGGCCGGTAAGGTCAATGCTACTATCCTGCTGGACATAGAAAGATGGTCATGGATCAGCTCATTTTCTTTCTGATTCACAGTTAACACTGAACACACCCACACAGAGAAGTCTTGTCCAAGGCCTCAAAGATCATAGAATAGAATAGTGTTACTTACAATCAGGCACATTATCTCCAGGCCTGAGTGGAATGGGAACATAGGTTCCCATCAGCAGCTGCCTCTTCAGAAATCAGTGTGATTGCCCATGGCTTGGCAGAGTTGAGTTATGAGCAGGGACTCTTCCCTCTTGGAAAGCGCTCTAGTGCATTGGGAGTAGAAAGTTGTGGACTGCAGGTTTCAGGAACACTGAAGGAAAGAAGTCATTAATGAAAAGCAGAGGAGACAGGACACTCTTCCATGCTAGTAACCTCCAGGAACAAAACACCTTAGCTCTGGCCCTGGGTTGGGAGATGTAGCAAGGGAAGTTGTGAGTGATTTGCATACGACTGTCCTGACTTCATCATTACAAGCCATGCATCATAAGGACTTCCTCAGATGTGGACCATAAGGCCACTTGGATACCAGTCTGTTTCTGTTATTTCTCCTACATCCCACATCTCCAGGAGGAGAATCAAACAGGACGGTATCAAAGAGAGACTCTCTGCTACGTGTCTCTGCTGAGTGACAAGTTGATGAGAGGCACCGGCAGGTCCTCCCTGGACTGTGAGCCATCTCTGCTAATAGTTTGCACCACTCTAGAACCAGTGGAAGGGCTGGTATGGCTGAACACACTGATCCCACAGCACAGCTACAGAGCAGATCTTGTCTCCTTCTCACCCAGAGTGGGATCTGAGGACCAAGGATGGGACACATATGCACTAAGCTCACAGCCTGAAAGATAACAGAAGTGGGCTCTAGAACATACAGAGTCCAGGGTACTCTGTCTCTTCACTGTGATGCCTCAGAAATTGATTGATCCGCGCCCCGCCCCGTCCCGCGGGAAGAAGACACAGACCAACCAGGTTCCGCGACTCAAGTTCGTTTACTCAGTCTTTTATGCATGCAGTTACAGCTTAAGCGTAATGGTGAATTCTCTTCTTCTTCTGCTTCTCCAACTATCCCCACCGGAAGCAACCAATTAAACCCTATCCTGGCCACACACAGAATGCCACGTAACTCCTGCTCATACGCCAGGAATTCTCGGGCTTCAACATCATATTCTCGGGCTTAGAATCATGTCACTGCCAACACAGCCTAATGCCATATTAGGAGTTATTTATGCCAGCAAGACTGATAAGGCCGAGGCAGTCAGCGCCATCTTCAAGACGCGGCCGCTAGGCTCCCTACAATTGATGACTTCCACTCCTTTGCTCCAGGAGGGGCTAGCTGGGTATAGTACGGCATGTCCATAGTCCCAGCACTCAGAAGGCTGATGTGGGAAGATCACAAGTTCTAGATCAACCTGGGCTATATAACAAGACCCTGCCTTTTAAACAAGGTTCAGGAAGGAGAAAGCCTTGCAGTTTATGCCTGTAACTTCAGCTTCTTGAGCTTCTTCAGCAAAAGGATCACAAGTTCAAGGCCTACCCGGGCTCCAGAGCAAATCCAAGTCCAGCTGAACAACTTGCTGAAAGCGTGTCTCAAAACAAACAGAAGGAATTAATTTAAAAAAATGATGAGTACTGATAACAGAGCACTTGCCTGACACATGCAAGACTCTAGGTTCAACCTACAGCACCGGGGAGGTGGAAAAGGGGGCAGACTCTTGTGAGTGGCAGGAGAAGGCGCATGCGCACACCCCAGATGGAACATGATCATAGCTCACACAGAGCTGTGGTTGTGGGCCACCATCTACTGTGACTTTCACCATAAGGCATCTATGTGCCGCTGCTCCTGATATCACCATTCACCCATGACCCCATGATAGCTGGAAGAGGGCAGGTGCTCACCACAGCCACACAAGGTGCAGCTGTAATTGAATTCCAACATTTGAGTCTTGGGAAGGGTCAACTGCCTCTGGCTCAAGAGCTCATCTATTTACCTTTAGATAGGAGTGAGGGCCCAACTGGGACCACGGAGGACAGTTCACTGTTCCTGCCTTTCTAGGAGTCCCAGACCCCCAAGGCGACCCCTATCTTTCTCCCAGTTAATGTGCTAGAAACCATTTGAAGCATCCCAGGGCAACGCAGCTTATTGAATCCCACTTGGTGCAGAGGTCTTTGTGGGGTGCCAGGGGAGGGATGATAAACATCACAGCTCTGAGCTATTCTAGGAAGCTGCTTTCCACATCCACCCACAACCTACTCGCCCATCATAGCTGTGTGCCTGCTACGGGCAAAGATACATCACCTACCTACACATGACAGCCGAGAGGGAAGAAGCCTTGTCTCACACACTGGCTCCTCCTGGAGCTGCCCTGCCCACTCTGTATCACTACAGAACCAAAAAACACCATGGGCATCTGGGCCTTGTGAAACTGGCTTGTTTCCACGTGGTTCAAGGACAGATGTCTGGAAATACAGCTATAAGACCCTCAGAACACCCTCCTCAACAGTTTGTCTGGAGCCCTAACCTCTCTTCTGATATCCTCCAATTTCATATGGGGAGGTGTTCTGAGACTCCTGGCTCCTCCAGCCTTCCACACTAGGTGATGCCATCACTCCGATTCCAGAGCAGTAAGGTGGGCCCCATTCTTCATCAAGATGGAGAGACCTGGGTGGAATAATAATAGACTATGTGGGTGGTCGGGCCACAACATCTACCACTCTACTGATTGTGAGTCTTGATTCAGAGTCTGGCTGGCCAGCCGTGTGGCCCTTTCTTCCTCACCTTCCTGAAGCTGCAAGCTAGGTGGAAGAGAACTTATTTCCTCCATTGTGGTGGTTTGAATAGGAATGCCCCCCCCACACCCCAGACTCAAGCATTTGAATGCTTGGTCAAAGGGAATGGGAGGTGTGGCTTTGTTGGAGTGGGTGTGGCCTTGTTAGAGGAGGTGTGTCTAGGGATGGGCTTTGAAGTTTCAGACACTCAAGTCTTGCTGGAGTGTCTCAGTCCACCTTCTGCTGCTTGCAGATCTGGATATAGAACTCTCAGCTCCTTCTCTAGCACTGCGTCTGCCAGCAGGCCACCATGCTTCCTTGACATGACTACCATGGACTAAACTTCTGAAACCGTAAGCCACCTTCAATTAAATGTTTTCCTTTATAAGAGCTGCCATGGTCGTGGTGTCTCTTCACAGCAATAAAACCCAAAGACACCTACAGAGGATGACCATTGGTCAAGGATACACCAGACACTGCATTACCCTGCATTACTCTCCAAACATGCTCTTAAGATGGGGTAATTGTGGGGTGCAACTGGGTTTTTTGGAAAATAAAATAAACCCTGTTGTACCTCCTACAACCAAAGGAGAGGAAGGAACTGAAGCAGAAGGAAGGGTCATAGTCCTAAGTGACCGTGACTGGCAAAAGACTGCAAGCCCCTCAGGCTAAGGCGGATCCTGAGCTACCAGGCAAGCAGCGATGCACCAGTCAAGCTAGAGAGCTGGCCTGTGGTAGCAATGGTTAAACTACCAGCCATCAGTGTCTACCACACCCTATATACTGAGCAAATCACCGTATGTACACATTTGATGCTCATGATACCCCTGGGAGATGTTACCATCTCCATTATACAGATGTGGAGAGTAAGGCACAGAGAGATCAAGTTGCTTACCTTAGATCACACAGCTAGAAAGTGGCACAGATGGGATTTGAACCCAGGAGGTTTCAGAACCACCATCATAAGAGTTCCGAAGAGATTGAGGGAGGGATTGCACTACAGACTCCCCAAAGAAAGCACAGATGCCTGCCTGGGTCTTGGGTGCAGGGACCCACGGAGAGCCTCTGCTCTTGCAGAACTCCAGTTTTCCTTTCGTTTAACAAGCTGCCTTGGGGCCCTGTCTGCAGGGTGCCCACAGGCCCAAAGGGCTGTGTGGTAGTGAGAATTCCCTAGGCTCCTAGCAAGAAGCTGAAGCAAGAGAAGTGTGTCATCTCTGACGCAGTGACTGACACCCGGGTCAATTGTAAGTGCAGTATGCCGCCCCGCTTTCCAAGCTGGGTCACCCACTTAGCTTTTATCTCCCGAATCAAAGGATTCACCGCCTGTGTAGAGGGGACAGTGCTTGTGTCACTGGCGCAGGCTGGACCTGCAGTCTGTCTCTGAAGGGTTTCACTTTGCTTCTGGCTCCTCCCATGATTGGCGCCCTCTCCTAATAGGTCACCACCCTCGGTACCTCTTAAGAAGCCAGGTAGCTTTTCTAACATGGCCAGAAGGACTTACAGCCACTACTAGTAAGAGGCCATTTGCCTGAAGAAAGAACACCTGTAACCAGAAGCAATGTCCAAGGCCTGCCCTACATCTAAAGTCCAGGCTACCACAGCGTGAGAGGTGAGGTAGGGGAAACTACCGCTCTGTTGACTGTGCCCCTACATCTAAAGTCCAGCTACCACAGGTGAGAGGTGAGGTAGGGGAAACTGCGACTCTGTTGACTGTTTCCTGTGTGGCAGGCACATTCCTTCATCTGCTCCCAGACAGAAGCAGTAAGAAAGGGGTTCGCTGTGGCAGAGAGGCGCACATGAGACACGCAGAGATTAAACCACCCAGCCTCTACGTGTGGAACCAGGAACGAGACCAAACTGGCTGAAAACAAAGAATCTCTCTGACCAAACTCCAGCCAGGCTGCCCTGAGCCCTCTCTGGTTAACTCTCTCTAAACCTTGGAACAAAGGACTCACGGATGACTCTGACAGCTCAAGGTCACGACCCTTAGGATGCTCCCCTACCCCGAAGCACCTGCCTAAGGATATTCCCAGCTATCAGAAGAGTTTACTCCTTCCTGCAGGAACTGGTTAGTCCAGCCAAGTCCTGTCTCTCAGTTGCAGGTGGAATCCGGTCTTGGAGATGCACAGGGGATCAAATCACGTGGGACTTCCATGGACCACTCCCCACCTCCTGCCTGCATCATCCTTCCATCCCCTGAGTGTAGAAGGATCCTATCTACCTCCCACCCTGCCTCTCCCATTCTCCAATGGCCGCCCACGCACACATGCACGTTGTCTGTAGCTCCTCCTTGTCGCTGACCTCCACAGACAAGGTGTGGAATGCAGGGGGGGACGGGTGGTGGTGGGGAGGAGTGGGGGAGGGGGCTTTGGATTATAAGCTTCTAGTTGCTAGGGTCTGATTATTTTCTGCTCTTTCCCTATTTTCCAAACATTAAGAACTAAAAATATAGCACTTCTGACTCAAGTGATGTTATTTCTGAAAGTAAAAAGGAGAGATGTGTTTTTGAGTAAAAAAAATGTAAACGCGGGGGGGGGGGGCACTGTGCATGTCTGCAGTTCTCAGCCAGGTCACTGGCCCCCTGGGAACTCATCTTACAGCTAGGTGGAGCCCTGCCTTTCTGCCCACCCTCCTCCGCTCCCGGCTCCATTAGTGCTACCCACATCTGACAAGAAACCACTTACTCTTGCCCCCATTGAGCAGGACCTCAGCTATGTTCTCCAGGAAGTGAATGGCTGAGAAGGCAGCTGTCAAAACCAGCCTGCACAGGTTCCTTCGGGTGGCCACCTTTTGAAAGGATTTTGCCCGACACTGGACCAACATACTAGAAAAAAGTGCTAATCCGGTCAGTAGAAAGAGCCAGGCCTGCAGGAAGTGACTGTGCCTATGTCTTAGCTAGCTGTGAAGAGATACCATGACCACAGCAACTCTTATAAAGGAAAACATTAAATTGGAGCTGGTTTACAGTTCAGAGATTTAGTCTATTCTCATCATAGTAGAAAACATGATGGCACCAAGGCAGACATGGTGCTGGAGAGGTAGCTGGGATTCCTACATCAGGATCCTCAGGCAACAGGAAGAGAGAGTGACACTGGACCTAGCTTAACTATCTGAAAGCACCAAGTCCACCGCTAGTGACTCACTTCCTCCAACAAGGCCACACCTACTCCAACAAGGCCACACCCACTCCAACAAAGCCACACCTCCAATAATGCCCATCCCTATGAACCAATAGGGCCAGAGCATTTTTATTCAAAGCACCACACCTTGTCTTAATGAGCACATGTGATATAAGCACTGCCAGGTCAAGGACATCAATGTCTCATGCTCAAGGTCATGGCAAGGCCTTCCCTGGGTCAGGCTGGGGTGTGGTGAGTGCCTTCCTCTGGCCTGGCTTGAATATAACAAACAGTTGCCCTTTAGGTAAAAACAGTATGTGCAAATATCCACAGCATCCTTGTCTGAGTGATCGCATGATCACCCCCTCCTGCCACTGCTCTCCCCACAGAAACCCCCACCCACTGAGATTACTCATATAACAAATGCACTGGATATCCGAGCTGATGGTGTGTCTCCATCTGTGTGCACAGCCCACCTGATCCCAGCTTCACGTTACTTGCTCTTTCCTTCTTAGTCTCTAATAACTCCCAGTCAGATTTCTAGGGCCCAGCCAAGCAGGTCCCAGCACAGTCCTCTGTCAATACCTGCCACACAGCCCTGCCTTGTGATGATCGCACACTTATATTCAAAGTAGCTGAGCCTCACTCCTGTGTTCAGAAGCTGCGTGCAGCACGTGGAAGTCTCTCCCTGTCAGCCAGTCTACACAGTGAGCAGCCCCTCCCATATGTGATCCCTCTCAGAGACAGTTTCAGTGTGTCTCCTCCCTACATGCCCCTTCCTCCCGGCACCTCTTAAGGACATTATATAGCAAGAAGGGCTGAAGACAGGTTGCCTCCCATTACAGCAACAAGCAGGCTTGCTTACTGTCTATTATAAAACCCACGGCTTCTTTTAAGCTCAGGATTCCTCCCTGTGATGCAGCCTACCAAAATGACAGAAAACAGCCGTTAGCCTGAAAATGCCCTCCGGCTATTGCCATCTTCTAATGCAGGTGCCCTCTGAAACTGCTGTGAGTCACTGTGGATGATAAGGCTCAAAGGATCTGCTCACATTGCTGATGCTCTGCCCGCGGCTGGGATCGAGAATGACGATTTCTCCCCCCCACCCCCCAATGTCTCCTTGTATCTTCTGCCAGTAGCCATAAAACTAAAAGAAGCTGAGGAGAAGGGCAATCCTGTAGGAGGACCAGCAACTGCTGGTCCATTTAATCTGGACCCTTGAGATCTCTCAAACACTGGACCACCAACCAGGCAGCGTACACCAGCTGATATGAGGCCCACACCTGTGTCCATTCAGAGAGGATGCACCTCAAGAGACTGGAAGCCCCAGGGAATTTAGAAGTCTGGAGGGGTGGGGTTGGGAAGGAGGTATGGGATGTAGAACAGTCAAAAGGGTGGGGGAAATAAAATATGGAGTGTAAAAAATAATTAATTAATTAATTAATTAAAACTGAAGCAGACTTACTTACCTTGTAGTCTGGGGCAGGGGTGTCAAATTTCAGGACACTCTGGGCCTGTACCACTCAGCCAGTGGGCGTATGGGTCTGCCTTCCTCAGACAGGGCACTTGCCGTGGTTCTCTTGCCAGTGGCTAATATTAATGAATCTTGACTAAAGCCATGCTTAATGTACTCAGAATAAAGTGAAAGTTGCCCCCAAATGGCAAGAATAATGGCAGTTCGAGACTTCTTCCCGAAAACAGCCCATTCAGGTCAATAAAGAAAATGCAATTCTTTTTTAAAAAAAAAATAATAAAGGCGGGTGGGGCTGGGGAGATGGCTCAGTGGGTAAGAGCACTGGCTTGTTTCACTTGCAGAGGGCTGAGTTCAGTTCCCAGCACCTGCATGGTGCACTCAACCATCCATAATCCCAGTCCCAAGGGATCCAATGTCCTCCTCCTGCTAGTCTGTTACCCAGCATGTAGATGGTTCACACACACAACTGCAGGCAAAACACTCATATACATTAAAACAAATACATTTTTTAAAAAAAAAAAGATATAGCACAAGCTATCAGAACACCTCTATCTAGGATCATTCAAGAAACAGTTACATGCGTCCTGTAAGCGGCCAGAGATGACCTATAAAGATGGTTGGCTACTCTCTTGACCCAGAAAACCCCACAAAATCATGCAAATCAAGAGTTCACTTTAAGAACATACGGGAAACTGCCTAGGCCATCAAGGGTATGCATATCTGCAAAGCAACCAAGTGTCTGAAGGACGTCACCTTAAAGAAGCAACGTGTGCCATTCTGATGGTATAATGGTGGAGTCAGTAGGTGCACCCAGGCCAACAGTGGGTCTGGACACAGGGACAGTGGCCAAAAGAGAGTGCTGAATTTTTGCTGCACATGCTTAAAAATGTAGACAGTAATGCTGAACTGAGGGTTTAGACGTAGATTCTCTAGTCATTGAGCACATCCAGGTGAACAAGGCACCTAAGATGCGCTGACAAACCTACAGAGCTCATGGCTGGATCAACCCATCCATGAGCTCCCCCTGCCACAGTGAGATGATCTTCACTGAGAAGGAACAGATCGGTCCAAAGCCAGAAGAGGAGGTTGCACAGAAGAAAAATATATCCCAGAAGAAACTGAAGAAACAAAAACTCATGGCACGGGAATAAATTCAGCATAAAATAAATGCAGATAAAGGAAAAAAAAGAAAAGAAAAAAAAGGGGAAAAAATAGAAACAGTTACATAGAGACAGAGAATATGAACATGGTGGTCTATGTTCTGCTGCCTCTGGGACCACATCTCCCCCCAGGACAGTATTTGCTAAATAAGACACCCCTGATCCATCATATGGCTTAAATTATAAGTACCGTGGAAATTTGTAAGCTGGAATTCATCCCTGACTCCAGCCCTGTAGTGGGTTAAAAATTGGCTATGATTGTATAAATTTGGCCATATTTAGTCTTCATCCTAAAATACCGCTCAACAACAGAGTAATTACAAGGTTTGGTCTGAACCATTTCACACAGTTATTCCCTTTAATCTTGTTTTTCAGCTCTGAGAAATAATGACCATTCCACAGATAATAAGCTCTGAAAATAGAGCATTCGGGGCCAGAGTTTAGTAATCAAAATGCACAAGAAAATTAATTTGACTTATTTTTTCCAGTCTAAGTGGTCATTGTGCTACCTGGCAGCCAGGCACAAGCAAGCCGTGGGGACAGATGTGCTCAGTGCATGGGAGCCAAGGTTGGGAGTGCTCTGAGTCTCTCTCCTTTCCGGAATCCATCGACCTCACACATCAAGGATGCTCAAAGACTCATGCCGGGGCTTTCCATGCTACATAATTAAATCTGTGGTGACTAGAGAAAAGGCCCCTGCTGCTTCCCTTTGAGATGGCAGGTAGGGTGCTCATTGGAGAAGAACCAAGGAACGATGGGGGCTGGGGTTGGGAGAGAGTGCTGCTTACTCCCATTCTTCCCAGTCTAGCAGAAACTCCACAGGGGACTAAGAGCTGCGTGCCAGTGTCCCTCAGTGTCCCTGTGTCCTTAGGAACTAAGCATTCAGACCTCTGACAATAGTCCAGGGAGCAGGAGGTGGCTTCAGTAGATGCTTCCCCATTGATCATCCATGTCTCTGTCTGTCCCTGTCTCTGTCTCTGTCTCTCTCTTACAGACACATACACAGACAGACACAGACACAGACACACACACACACACACACATACATACACATGTGTGTGTGTGTGTGTGTGTGTGTGTGTGTGTGTGTGTGTCTTCATGACTGCTATATACCCCTGTCACAGGCTAGTGAACATTGTCTGATTCTGGGTCAGGAAGATTCACACATATGTTCTGCTTTGGATTTTTGTCAGTTTGGTCTCTCCTCGGTGGGTCTTTGTCTAGTTCTTCTAGCATGGTTTGGTGAACAAGCTTGCTTTTGGGAAACTTCCTTTCACTCTTCCAATATTTCAAGTCTTGGAAGTTGAGTTTCAAGAGCTTCAATTTTGTTCCCAAAGTTTGCTTTAGCATGTCCTTTGTTTCTGGTGAAGACGAAGACAGCAATGATAATTTTAATTGATGGCTCTTAGGGGTTTTTCATGGTAGCCAGTGCCACCCAGATTCCTTTTATTTCTTTCTTTTTGTTTGTTTGTTTGTTTGTTTTTGTTTTGCTTTGTTTGTTTGTTTGTTGAGACAGGGTTTCTCTGTGTAGCCCTGGCTGTCCTGGAACTCACTCTGTAGACCAGGCTGGCCTCGAACTCAGAAATCTGCCTGCCTCTGCCTCCCGAGTGCTGGGATTAAAGGCGTGTGCCACCACGCCCAGCTCAGATTCCTTTTCTTAATTAAAGTGGTATCTCTGGTGTTCAAGATTCCTGCAGGAAAGTAGATGCCTTCTGTGTGGCTGGAGGGAAGGAAATGGCAGGAAAGAGGAGGGAGACTGAAGCAGGGGGAGACTGAAGGACCCTTAGGCCACCAGGGAAGGAGGGAGAGGAATCTCGCTACACCTAAGCTGCAATAGTGTTTTGTCTGTAACAAGTTCACATCTCTAATCATTCTGCCTTAACACCTCCTTTAGTCTTGTCTGAGAAATAATTCCCAGTATAGAGAGGTTTTTGTTTGGGGTTTTTGTTTTTCATTACATAAAGTGGTGGGTTGGAAAAGCGGAAGGTCCCATAGGGAGTGGCACTGTTAGGAGGTACGGCCTTGTTGGAGGAAATGTGTCACTGTGGGGCGGACTTTGAGGACTCTTGTGCTGAAGCTATATGTTGTAGACTCCTTAGAGACGACGTTAGTCTTTTTTGGAAAAGGTCCCTTCACTCAGTGAGTCTCTGGAGGGTAGATGTTCCCTCCATTGGCAAATCTTCCTGATAAACATTATTTCCAAAACTGGCAAAGTTTGACAAGAAAAGTCAGTTTTCTAAAGTCAAAATTAAGCTTTCATCTGCCTACCCCTTTCCCCACCCCAACAGGGCCCAGCTCATTAGAGCTTGAGAGTCTGGGAGCCATTTGTTCTCAGAGAACACACATGTGATTGCTGCTGTAAAATGCAAACTGACTGCAAATGAAAGAAGAATGTAATCCTCACAATGGCATTAGAGTTACCCCTCCTTTTCTCTAGCTTAGCTAGAGAATTAACAAAACGTTTATAAAAGTCCAAAGAATGCAAGTCAGTTGAAGGAAGTGCCTTCAAAGTGGAACAGATACACGCAATGTAATCATTTTGTATAGATTTAAGTCCTGTGTTATTGCAAAGAATGTGCCCAGATGAATATCAAATAAGTCTTCATCAGTGGTCGCTCCTCCTCCACCATTCCATAACAGAAGTGGCTCTAATGGAGCTGCCTGCCCAGACACTGGGAAATTCATATCTCAGGGTGCCAGGAAATAATGCAATCATGGTTTGCAAATGCAAATTTAGGGGAGTCTCTAGACTCGGTAAATAAAGATTTATGAGTCTGCCTCATTAATATTTCTTGCAAGCCAAGTATGGCACAAACGGCGTGAGATGAAATTCTCCGTAGCATCTTAAGCATCCAGTTCATAATGAGATATGGAAATGCTGCCCGGCGGACAGTATGGAGTCGGGGTTTCACACTAATAGGAAAGCACAATCTCCTTTAGGGTACATTTGCCTCAATTTGCTGGAGGAGTGCTGTACACACCATTTTGTCGCCATTTTGTGGGACATAAAACAGAGGCATAAATTGATGTTTCTCCTGGTTTGAGGTTTTTTATGCTGCCAATCTAGCAGCAAACATCCACAGGGAAAACACATATGCTCCGGGCAGAATGGAAATTTTGTATTCTCATCAAAGTCTCCTCTCTTTTGTTTGTGTATCTTAAAAGGGAAAGAGAAGTTTCTGTTCCAGCTGCGTTGGGAGCATAAAACCCCAACGAACATACTTCCTTTCATCTAACAGCATTTTTATGATGCTTTGTGATGCTTGTGTGTGAGAGAGCACGGTTTCAGAAAGCAAAATGCCCCACCAGTGCCAAGCAAGGCCAATTGCTTAGAGAAGTATACAAATGCGGCTAAGATGCAGTTCTCGGTGCTGTTCTGCAAGGAACATTCGTTTCTATCTCAAGGACACTGGTGATCTCTTTGAAACATGCTGACCCACTTTCCTCAGGGTGAATGTGCCCAAACAAATAAAATTCTCACGTCTAGCCTTCACTTACCATTTCTGTCTTTTCTTTACCCCGGGGGGGGGGGGGGGAAGACTCACTTGCATACAGATTTCACAATACCTTTAAAAAAAATTAGCTAACGCAACTCAAGAGGACAGTTTAGAAGAACTGAAATGGAAAGAAAACAATCTTCATCTGTGTAATCGTGTGTAAGGCAGAGTGGTACGACTGCGGATGAGCCGCTGTGGCCTGCCATTTCTCAGCAGTAGGCACAAGAAGGAAGTCTGAGAAGTGTTACTCCTTCTGCCCCTCAAAGCATACTGAGACTTTGAATTTATCAATACTACATGGAAAGCTCCAGAAGTAAACTATTCATAGTCTTTTTTTTATTAGATATTTTCTTAATTTACATTTCAAATGCTATTCCGAAAGTCCCCTCCCCCCTCCCCCCTCCCTGCTCCCCTGCCCACCCACTCCCACTTCTTGGCCCTGGCATTCCCCTGTATTGGGGCATATAAAGATTGTAGTACCAACGGGCCTCTCCTCCCAATGATGGCTGACTAGGCCATCTTCTGTTACATATGATGCTAGAGACACGAGTTCTGGGGGTTCTGTTTAGTTCATATTGTTGTTCCTCTTCTAGGGTTGCAGACCCCTTCAGCTCCTGGGGTTCTATCTCTAGCTTCTCCAATGTGGGCCCCGTGCTCCCTCTTATAGATGACTGTGAGCATCCACTTCTGTGGGAGTCAGCTATATCAGGGTCCCTTCAGTAAACAGTTGCTGTCCTATGCAATAGTGTCTGAGTTTAGTGACTGATTATGGGATGGATCCCCAGTGGGTTGGTCTCTGTATGGTCCATCCTTTCATCTTAGCTCTAAACTATTCATAGTCTTAAATTGCCCGCTGTCTTGAGTAGACTGACGAAGGTCTGCACCCCTGGCTCTGTCTCACCTGGGAATTGGATCACGCCTTTCTTTGGCCTGTACCATAGGGCCAAGGCTGTCTCCCGTCTCATATCGATGGCCCCTGTGTTTGTGTTTAACTAAACGCTGCTTTTATTTCACATGGCCCTGCTCAAACACGAGAGCAGTGATTCTAGGAGTTCAGAGAGAAGCTGCAAAGTGTCCTCAAACATGAAGGGTGGAGGGTTTTATTTGAGGAAGAGAGTATGGGTGGATAGAGTACAGTTAGATACATTTTAGAGAGATCACAGTCACATAGCTTTTGAGCACAGCGTGCTTGCATGATCGTTTATCTTATTAGTTGTATTCAACTTCTTACTGTGCCTAATCTATGAATTAAACTTTATTACAGGTGAGACGTGTNGGGAGGGGAGAGAGAGAGGAAAAAAACACAAAATGTCTGGATTATACAGGGAGGAGCCTCTGGGAGAGAGGAAGCCCAGGCTCTTGACTGGAAAGTTCAGGGTAGAGGGCAGGGGTGTTCCAGCCCTACCCTATAACTGGTGGGGACTGGGGAATACAGGAAGTCTGCTATGTTAATTAGGCACACCAGTTGCTTGTCCCGGTCTGAAACCCAATACTGAGCAAAAATGAGAACGAATAAAGTATAACTGGGATTTGGCTCTGTAGTTTGAGGCTTCCCTGGGGTTCTTGGCAACTTCCCCTGAGGAAGGGAGTGGAGACGAGGACATATGTTCATACTTCCTGAAGCTACATGTAAGTACACTGTAGAGACTCCCTTCCTCCATTTACCCCTGGATCGGTCGGAATCATTCTACTCTACTTGCCTCTTCAAATATCTAGACTCTCTCATCCTTCCCCTTCCTCTTATGCGTCCGGCCGAGCAAGTCTTTCCCAGCAAGTCACATCCTGAGGAAACTGCTGCTCTGGAGTGATGTGTGTGGTCATCCACGCTGCTGGTTGTCCCCTGGCTGTGGCTGTTTCAGACTCTTTAACTTGCCAGCACTTCAGCCTTCCCATCTGTAAGGGGCAGTGTCAGTCTCTGACACCTTATCATGGTTAGAATCGGAAGGGTGCCAAACTTATGTGTTGAACAGCTGGTGCTGTTTTAGAAGGCTGTGGGATCTCGGGGGTGGGTACCTCCATGGGGTGGAGGGAGGTGAACTCTACGCCCACCTCCAGTTTTGGTCTGTACCTCTTGTCTCACTGCCCCAACCACCATGTAAAGCTCTCAACTATATGCTCCCAAATGACGCAGGCTAAGCCCCACGGGCTGCCACGCCTTCTCCATGATGGACCAATAGAAACCTCCCCTCCTACACATTGTTTCTGGCAAGTATTTTGTCACCGCAGTGAAAAAGTAGGTAACACAAGCCCCACAGCCTTGTCAGCTTGGACTTTTCACACAAAGTGCAGGCTCCTTCACCAGCCCAGTACCTGTGGCTGTCAGCTCTTGATTTATGGATAGGCACACAGTTTGCCTCCGGCAACTTTTCTCATTCGCTCGGGTTTATTTTGTAACTTTGCATCTATAACAGTTCACTTTGTAGACCGTCAATAAACAACAATGGATAAATACAAATACAAAACCACATGAAAACGGGGCAGGAGGCACGGTGAACACACCTCTGTGGCTGGATAGTTTTGAAAAATATACTTTAGAAACATAAATGTTCACAAATGGTATATTTTATTTAAAAAAAAAAAACACTGAACAAAACAAGAAAACCAAACAGAAACCCTGCTTTTCTTATAATCTCAAGTTATTGCCCAGTTAAACTAACCTGCTATCAGGAGTAAACTACTATTTCAATGTCCACTTACTGATGATCCTCAACAATTGTCAGAAGGTGTATTCCCAGTGCGAGGGACAGTAAGCACTGACTTATTTTTGGAGGAGTTAAGAGGTCCCTAGAGGGGTCAGTCAGAGGCTGGAAGGCTGCACCTTGCTCCTGCACAGCTGGGAGAAATGGTGAGGAGAGAGCATGCTTACAAGTATCACGTGAATCACAAGACCTCTGCGGAAGGACAGACTGACTGTCGGCTGGCACTGTGTGCTTCAGGTCCAGGGCAAGACTGTGCAGTTTCTCAATCTGCCACCTCTTTTCTGCCACTTGACCATGAGTCATCCTCTGACCATATCAGCTGCCTGCTCCAAAAGGACTCCACAGCTCTCCTCCTCCCCCTGAGCCAGCATGGTGTTCCCTGAGAGCACTCCACATCTGGAACCTGGCAGGTGATAAGCACTATACCATCAAATGGGCCGGCAACTCTGGGGACATGCAAGGGCCCACTGAGGCAGAGGCGCCTGTGTGCAGGGGCTCAGACATGCCTGAGACTGCTCTTCTTTTTCTAGAAAATTTAGTCAGGAAGAAGTTTTCACTCTGGCACTCAGAACTTCAGGGGCAACTTGAACAGTAGAGGGTTGAAGACTTCTAGAATGTTCCATGGAAGTCACAGTACTTCTATGTGGAAAGAGAAATGACTGCTCTGGGTTTGTGATGTGAAATTCCTGAATAACCAATAAAAATAGCATGAAAAAAAAATATGGGCATGGTGGCCCATGCCCCAATGTTGGCCAGAGATAGGAGCATCCCCAGGCCCTTCTAGATAGCCTTTGTAGCTGAATCAAGACGTTCCAGGTTCACCAAGAGACCCTGTCTCAACAAACGGAACAGAGCAACTGAGGAAGAAAGCTGACATCAACCTCTGACCTCAATACCCACACATATACTCACATGAACGTGTATACGTGTATACATGGCCGAGACATACAGAAAGTTTCTATTTGTGTTATAAAGAGAATTCATCAAAAAAATGAGTGACTAGCTGGGCAGTCATGACCACGCCTTTAGTCCCAACACTGAGGAGGCAGAGGCAGGAAGATCTCCAAGTTTGACGCCAGCCTGGTCTACAGAGTGAGTGCCAAGCCACCACAGAGAAACCCTGTCTTGAAAAACAGAAAAAGAAATAAAAAGAGTGATTAAACATATAACTAATGAAGTAATTCATTAACAATAATTTATAGAGATATGGTATGTAATATAATCCTAAAAATTCAAGCCAGGCAGTAGTGGAGCACGCCTTTAATCCCAGCACTTGGGAGGCAGAGGCAGGCAGATTTCTGAGTTTGAGGCCAGCCTGGTCTACAAAGTAAATTCCAGGACAGGCAGAGCTATACAGAGAAACCCTGACTCCAAAACAAAACAAATAAACAAACAAAAGTTCAAAACACACATATAAATGTACACTTTTATTTGTGTTTCACATAGAGAAATGGAGTTCAGAGTTATAAAGAAAAGGATGAAGTATCTACCCAGGGTTCAAAAGGCATGGAGAAGGTCTAGAAGGAATAAAAGAGACATTTGAGGAGACTGTGGGAAGAAAATCCCAGGATGCCCCATGCATTCTCAAATCAAGACGCACAATGAAATTCAAACAAGAAAAATAAATATAGCAGCAAACTCAAATACATTATGGAAGAAACAGGAGAAAGCTTGACACGGAAGTGTAGGAGCTAGGAATGCATCTTAAGTGCAGCGAGATGTTTCCTTGGTGAAAGCACTTGTCCCGTACACCTGATGACCCAAGCTTGCTCCATGGAACCCACATAGAGGTGAGAAGAGACAACGGAAGAATACTAAAGAAGAAATATCGATCCAACAGTCAAAAGAAAATAGATAACATTTACAATTGCTGCTAAAAAATACCTAGAACTAAATCTATTAAAGGTATCAACCTTAGAGAAGAAAATGATAAAATTTTACTTTGACAGCCATTAAGGACCAAAATGAAACAAATACAAATCTAAGCCCATGGATATGAAGACTCGATAATATCATAAAGATATCAATTGTCTTCCAGTTCCCTTCATTTCTGTTGAACACAGCCAGCTGTTCCAACAACCCAAACCATCCACAAAGCAAATTAATTAAAGGTGATATAAGTGCTGCCAACTAAAATCTATATTTAAAAGTATATCATCATATAAATAAAGTGCAATAAGATGAAGATAATAAAAATTTTAAAGTAGAAACTACCTACAAAAAATTTGTATATGAAAGAGTGTGTATGTGTATATACACATATGTCTTAGTCAGGGTTTCTATTCCTGCACAAACATCATGACCAAGAAGCAAGTTGGGGAGGAAAGGGTTTATTTGGCTTACACTTCCATACAGCTGTTCATCACCAAGGAAGTCAGGACTAGAACTCAAGCAGGTCAGAAGGCAGGAGCTGATGCAGAAGCCATGGAGGGATGTTCCTTACTGGCTTGCTTCTCCTGGCTTGCTCAGCCTGCTCTCTTATAGAACCCTAGACTGCCAGCCCAGAGATGGTCCCACCCACCAGGGGCTCTTGATCACTAATTGAGAAAATGCCTCACAGCTAGATCTCATGGAGGCATTTCCCCAACTGAAGCTCCTTTCTCTGTGATAACTCCAGCTGTGTCAAGTTGACACAAAACTAGCCAATACAACATATATGTATATATATGCTCAGATACATGTTTAATGATAAGGTAAATAAACAGTGAGCCCACTAAAAAAGGAAAGTATGTGTGTGAGAAATTATTTCAAGTTGAATCACTATATACCATTTTAGTGCATAAAATTAACACATATTTCAAATGATAATCCCTGGTGCTATTGAGAGTATAAGGAAAAGTCTTTCTGCATCAGTGTGGGAGACAAAAAAAAAAATGTTCAGCCTTTCAATATACAGTACTGATAACTAAATTGTATGCCCTTCCCCTCAGCATTGATATGGTGGCGCTCCAGGACCCAAGGTAAGGTATTAAGGACCAGCACATTTAATCAGGCAGTTAAAACCAGTGAGGTTTCAAGGGTGAGACTCTAATCTGATAAGACTCTTGTCCTCTTAAGAGGAAAGGGCACCAAAGATCTCCTTCAGCACACACAGGGGGAGGTCATGTGAGGACACCAGGGCAGCCTGCAGACCTGCAAGTGAGGCCTCATTAGAAACCAAATATGGCTGGAACTGGATCCTTGGCCTTGGACTTTCTAAGCCCTAGAACTGTGAAAAAATAAATCTCTATTGCTGAATCCACCCAAAGGGAGGTGCTTTCTTCTCATGGCCCAGTAGACAAATGCTCCCAAGCATAACTGCTTTTAATGTGCCTGCCACTCAGCCAAGCCAGTCATCTGCTGGGAATTTAGCCTAAAGAGATAAACAAAGCAAGAGAGAACTGACGGAGAAGATACTCCTGACAGTACAATACATACTTACCAAACTTTAAGGTGTGAGGGAGAAAATGTGCAACGTTTAAGGAGGGGCAAGTAATAAAGGTGTCTTTAAGTCCCTAAGTGTATATGGTTTAGTAGTGAAGGACATGGGCTTAACAAAGTGTGATGACTGACATACACCTCCAACTTGACAGGTGGTAGGAGGGTCATTAGTTCATCCTCGACTGCACAGTGAGCCCAAGGTGCTGCATGAGACCCTGCCCCGGAAAATTGATTAATATTGTTTTTAAAGATTTATTTATTTTATGTATAAGAGTAAACTATTTCTCATCTTCAGACTGTTGCTATCTTCAGGCACACCAGAAGAGGACATCAGATCCCATTACAGATGGTTGTAAGCCACCATGTGGTGGCTGGGAATGGAACTCAGGACCTCTTGGAGAGCAATACTAGTAAATGCTGAGCCTTCTCTCCAGCCCTAACTAATATGTTAGGCATCCTGAGAGAATGGTTTATAGACACCAGCTCTATGACTCAGGGAAGATGCTAATTACTTAGTGTCTTACCTTTCTCCATCTCTAAAAGGAGCTGCTATGGCAGTTAATGCAGGTGCCGATGGAATCTCAATAACACTAAGATTTAAATTCCTCAGCAAAGAAGGTGCCCACTGGGGTGAGCACTCAGCATAATGGGTACTGGGCAGGGAGGGTACTCAAGAAAGTGGGTACTCAGCATAATGAGTACTGGGCAGGGAGGGTACTCAGGAAAGTGGGTACTCAGCAGAGTAAGTACTTAGCAGAATGACTGCTCAAGACTCCAGCAGTGTAAGGATTTCTGTCCTGCCTTGAGCCTTTACCACTAAGCCTGTGGCCTGGGGCAGATCCCTTCATTTCTCGGAGCTTCAGACTTTTCATCTACAAAATGAAGCCCCTGGCCAGCTTATCTCTGAGAAGCCTTGTATAGCTAAAAAAAAAAACCACAATGTAAATCTGTGTTTTGTGGGTAAGGAGAGACAGCATGACTTTAAGTAACATGAGAAACAGAAATAGCATCATCCTGCCCACTGGCACCTCCTCCCCAGGAAGTCCGCAGTTGCTCCCACCTTGTGTGCAAGAAGTTTTTTTCATGTTAAAGGATTCTGCCAGCCCCTGTGTGGCAGCCGTTTTCAGAAATGCTGATTATGAAAATACATCACAGCAAAAAGCTACTAAGCATTCAGCCTTGCATTTAAATTAATTTTTATTTTAATGAAGCCCAATAGCAACCTCATTTACTTGAAAAATAGTAACACTTACACGGGGGACACTTCATTCATCTCCCCTGCAGGCACAGCTGGTATCCAGGCAGATCTTTCATGACCACTCCAGTACCCACCATTTGAGAATCACTAAACAGAGGGCACTGTGCAAATCTTCTCAGGGCTCTCCAGGGAAATCTGCTTCCTGTGACCATTTCCAGGTTGAAACTGGGCCTAAAGGTTTAGTGTGCCGTGCTATAACTTTAGGAATATCGCCCCATAGTGTGGATACCAAGTAACCCCATATATCCCTTTGGCATCCATGAGGGCTTGTGAGGTTAGGTTCTGTCTCAGAACCAAAAGCCATCCTCAGCAGAACCGGATCCATGAGCTTCGTACGGGCCACAGGTTGGACATTTCCTCTTTGTCCTCTGAGAGATGATCCAGAGAAGGCCACCCCCTTAAACCAAAATCAAACTGTCATTGTGATTGTTCAATGCAGTGTGGATGATACAGATGGATATAAAACTTGGGCATGTGGGTTTGAAAGACAGTTTGCAAGAGGCTGGAGAGATGGTGGCTCAAAAGTGACAAGCACTTGCTGCTTTTGTGGAGGAGCTGTCACCTACTTGGTGGCTCACAGCCACCTGTAACTTCAGTTCTAGGATAGCTGATGCCTTCTATCAGACACTGGTGTGGTACACATACCTACATGCATACATACATACACACACATACATACACATACGTACATACATACATACATACAGGTGAATACTCAGATACATAACAAAAATTAGTCTGAAAAAAAGAGAGTCATCCAATGTCTCTTCATCTGTTTTGTAAAAAGTGACACTGGTAATAACATTAGATTCAGTGGTGGCTGTCATCTAAGAACCATGAAAGGATCCCAGGATCCTCCTGAACACTGCAAAATGATGGAATTATTACTAGATGTATTGTGGAATTTTTTCCCAGTTTTTAAAATAATAATAATAATAATAATAATAATAATAATAATAATGCTTCTCTTCTACCCTTGCTGGCCGCCCCGATAGAGAACCTTTTAATGCCAAACAAAAATGACCAGTTTAATTCCCTGCACCACTCATGCCTGTTTGCCTGGGCTGTGTGCATAAGAATGATCTAGAGAAGCGAAGGGGTGTTTTGTTTTGTTTTGTTTGTTTGTGAAGTCCTACATATCTTCTCCCCTCCAGCTTTTGTAGGTGAGCTATTCAGACCATATCCATAGCGCCAGCTTGCTCTGCTAGTCTAGGATAACAAGGAGTCTGGCTCAATTTCCCTGCTGGGGAAGATACAGACCCATTGTTGTCTAGCTTTGCTTAGATTTGCAAAGCTACCTCTTTGTTCATTCTTAACAGTAGGACCTGGGGCTTAAAATCTGTGTTCTGATTTATATGCTAGAGAAGAACACATTAATTTACAAAACTCCAAGAGCTCTCGGGCTAAATGAAAGCAGTTCTATTGATATGCAATCTTCTCTGGAATCTAAGAGCATACTTATTTTTTGAGAAAATATTAATTTATATTAATTTATACTGTGTAGGGAAAGCACTCCCTTAAAAGCTTAATACCACCAGCAGAGTCATCAGATTTTCAGTCTTATCTTGCCTAGCTTCATGACAGAGCACTCTAAACCACTAATGAATATCCCTTTAAAGTCCCAATGCATCTCGTTAGCCAAAGCTTGGGAGCATTGGACATGTCTCAGGTGCACAGGATTCAGACCTAAAACAACAGCAGCTGTCTGTAAATGCAGGTGATTGTCGGTGCCGTACGCAAGCTGGTGGAATACAAAGTGCTTGTCTGATTACACTCTGGAGCACGGCCCTAGAGGTGCAGTGTGAACACCACTAAGGAAAAGAGATGTGTATCCTGAAATACTCACAGCTGAAACGAGAGTATGCCTGGGATTTGCCTCACAAGGAAAAAGATGAACTGTAAAACATCACAAGCTATGTGTGGATACGGACATAGATCGTATTGAAAGAGCAACAGATATGGAAACAGATAAGGAATGAGACAGGACATTGTCCAGAAGCAAAGGGACCATATTGGGCTTGATAAAAGGAGCATTTGCATCATCTTTACCCTGTATTTCTGTATATTCTGTATATTTACATGTGTGTATACATATATGTATACATATGTATTGTGTGTACACATAGATATAAACATGTATGTATTTGCATATATGTGTATGTATGTATGTACGTACATATACACATATATATGTTTTTTACAATAACATGTTTGTTTCCTCAATTTTTATATGTGATTTGGCTTCCATTTTTGTTTTACTTTTAAGGAAAAGGTTCAAGTTTTGATACTTATGGTAGGACTGTACAGCATTAACTATACATTCTGTCTTAAAAAACGAACAAGGTCTCTTGGCAACGCTCACTTTGTACAGGCTTGGACCTGCCTGCTTCAGCACCTTTTCTTCCAGAGGCTGTTCCTTTCCAATTTACAGATAAATTCATAAATCTCCCAGTAGCTTACCAACTGACGTTCATGGCTTCTCTTCATAATGCCTGTGAAAGATTCTTGCGTACGTATTCGGTTGGATTCTTTGTGTATTTGCTGTGTAGTTTAAGAGATGCTGGGTGCCAAGAGACAGAGCCAATGACAATCTGGCTTATCACTATATACAAAGTGCCCACCAGAAAGCTGGCACATAAATGTATATTGAGCAAGTGAGTGGTTGAAGCAGGATCCACGCAGGAAGGCAGATGAATAAATGAGTTGATGAATGAGTGTTTGAATCATGGTCTGTGCAGGAAGACAGACATCTGCACTTCGGTCTGACAGGCCAGGGACTAAGAACAGACATATCAATAAATATTTGAAGTGGTCATGAATATCTTGTTTAAATTCAAAGAGCTCTGGGAAAGGCTGACATGAGATTCCAGACCTTGAAACCAATCTACCTCCTGCAGGTGAAGAAACTGCAGCCAGGGGACTCACCCTGCTGGACTCACCCTGCTGGATGGTGGCAGACCCAGGAGCCTGCGTCCTAAGTCCCTGGCCAGCACCCTATCACTTCACCTCTCTGGCTGCTGCTGTAGAGTCCCAACCCTCACCACAATGGCTCCAGAGGTTCTTCTTGGTTTTTGCTAGCAGAGTCTGGAAGGGAATGAATAGATGGTCCCTCTGATGGCCTTTGTGAAGGTTATTAAACAGAATATATGCAAACCTCCTTCAACACTAACACTCATTTAATTGCTAAGGACTCTCGAATCTCAAGCCAGTGGGAACCTCACTTCCTTCCAACGACTGCTCTACCACACATACTGTCTGGTGTCCCCAAGAGCCAAGTTGGGGTTTAATCATCACTGTATCTTTGGTGTTTAATAATTGCATGTAAATGCATGCTAAGCACCTGTTACAATAGTTACCATTATTGAGTGCCTGCTGTCTACCAAAAATTATCTAAAGACATGATATGATTGGCCACCCTGAGAAAGGTGACGGCGTGCCCACTTCGGGTATGAAAACTGTGTCAGAGGCTTCTCGTGTTAGCAGCTTATAGAGCTGGAAATGACCCCGGGGTAGACTGGGTTCTGCAACCACACTCATAACTTCACACAATTCTGTTGTTGTTGCCAAACATGACAGCGGTTTATTTCTGCACTGTTGTAGGATCAGAGAGGGGCAGAGTCAGTCCCAGGGCTGCCAGGGAGACTCCAAATTCCTCAACAGGTGACTTTGACCTCTAAGGCCAAGAGGCTGCTTGACTGATAGACACTTGCTGCAAGTGGGGAGGCGGAAGGAGGAAGAAGCTGGCAAGTTATTTCCTCTCACTGGCCCCTGTCCATCCTAAAACCACGTCAATCCACGGAAGAAATAACAAGACAAAAGTAAAAGCAAGAGCAAGCCTTTCAGCCCTGTTTATCAACTGTGGACACACACCGTGGCTCCGTTATCTCTTTTCGGGGGAGCGGAGCTGGCCGGAGCGAGGAGCGAGCAGGGTCGAGTGGAGCGAGCAGGGTTGACCGGAACAAGGAAAAAAAACTGTCAGATAACGTTATCATGCTGATTTTTCCTGTGATATCTGACTTGCCACCACTCTAACCTTCTCACTGGATGCTTGGCACATCTCCGGTCAGCTCCTTAGACTGCCCACCACCCAAAGCTGAGCCGTTCAGACTCGAATACATCCATAGGTTCCCATGGCAACCTGATCCAAGCAGTGATCCTGACTAGGGAGACCCGAGATCAAGGATGAGATTCCATATTTTTTTATTTGGTTTTGGATTTTTTGTTTGTTTGTTTTTGGTTTTTCAAGACAGGGTTTCTCCCTGGCTGTCCTGGAATTCATTCTGTAGATCAGACTGGCCTCTAACTCACAGATCTGCCTGCCTCTGCTTCCTGAGGGCTGGGATTAAAGGCGTGCGCAACCACACCCAGCAAGATTCTATATTTCTAACAAGCTCCCCCATACTGAGAGTCTCACCCTGAATGTAAATCCCCTTAATATTGTGCTCTAAAATTCCCAGCAAGAAATAGAATCACAATTAATAATCACCTGTGATTTGGTTCCTGAAAGGTAACAGTGACTATTTTGAAAGAGAAGTCTACTTTAGACAGGAATTCTAAAATCCAGACCTAGGTCTTCTTAAAGACTACTACCACAGATAGACATCATTTTAGCTCCCACAGAGGTGCTTTCAGGTCAACCAGTATTGGCTTCAGGAAGTGATCCAAAACTGAGCACAACAATCCACTTAAAGCAAAGTTCCAATCCAATCCATTCCCATGGCTACACTATTGACCTCTACTTGGCTCTTCCTCTGCAGGGATGTACATCAACAAATTGAAAAGGTGCTCTCTTTATTTTTGAAAAACCTCTTCCCAGGAACAGAATTCAGGTTTGTTCCCTTGCCTCTAGCATCTGCCATTCAAAGTTCATTTACATGAGGCATACCTAAATAAGAGTTCTACAATTATCAGCACTCGTTTGCTTTGAAATACATTGGCCGGGTAAGACTGGACCATGGAGGTAAAACGTCAAAGGTTCAAAACAGTCTAGTTCATTTATGACAGCGTGGCTCTGGTTCTGGTGTGTAGTTTTGGGTTTTTTCAGCTTATTGCAAGAAGCGGTTACACTAGTCTGAGTTAAAAGTGGACCCCAAATGGTGACATTATACAAGCTGTGAGGATTTTAAATTTGTGATAAGAGAAGAGGGGAACATTCTATTCAGGCCAAAGAAATCTTCATTTATACTTTAGAGAGCTACAAGTATTTAAGATCCATGAATCTTCTGATGACTATCCTTAGGCAGTCGAGCCAGTCTCTGTCAGGGTCACTCACGTTCCTTTGCTCTGGTCACCTTGTGACTGAATCACACCCCATATTCTGGATGCTCAATGAGAGTAGCTTTGCAAATTTCTTCTTCAGTGACTTTACATAGTTCTTTTTGTCATCAGCATGGGTTACTCTCTTGGAGAGAAGTGTGTGTGTGTGTGTGTGTGTGTGTGTGTGTGTGTGTGTGTTTCCCTACTGTTTCTCTGTTGAGTTCTTATGTGGATAGATCATCCATGCCAGCCTTTAGTAGCAAAAGAATAGAAAGAACGGACATCTTCCTTGGTATAACTGCCTGTGGTAGGGAGGGAAAGAAGTCTTTCAGATTCTTGATGGTTTTGAGTAGGATGCCAATACAACAATGCTCAGTTCTCTATTTCTTCTGTGTGGACCCCAGAGATTAAGGTCAGACTATCAGGTTTAGTAGCAAACTCCTTCACCCACTGAGGCATCTTGCTGACCCCTTAGCTCTGCTTGTTTGTTTGTTTTGTTTTTCAAGGCAGGGTTTCTCTGTATAGCCCTGGCTGTCCTGGAACACACTTTGTAGACCAGGCTGGCCTCGAACTCAGAAATCCGCCTGCCTCTGCCTCCCGAGTGCTGGGATTAAAGGCGTGCGCCACCACGCCCGGCTGCTAGCTCTGCTTTTAATATTTACTTTCTCCTAATAATCTTGTAACACTTCATAACCATCCCCTTGATGAGTCTTAACTCTGTTAAGGGGATGGATATTTTGCAGTTTTGGATTTACAATGCTAAAATACCAAAAAAATTAATTTATCTCTAATTCTCATGCACACTAAATAGAATATAGTAATAATACCTTGAATATAGATCTCTTACTGAGGATAGCTAAGCTCACCAAATGCATGATTAGCAGACTCAGACGTGACCATAGTTCCCCATGAACATAAGGGAAATGGTAACAATAACAACAACAACAACAACAACAACAACAACAAACCAGCTAAACATATTCATCCCAGAGAAATTATGATCTATACTGTACTTCTGATGAGAATAATAATAATTAATGCTTATAATAAGCCAGAGAATATTCTAAGCATTTTCTATACGAGCAATTGTTCTTTATAACAATTTTACAATGCCCTCAATTCACTGATAAAGTAAGGAATTGTGGAGAGGTTAAATAATTCATCCAGTGTTAAAAATACTACTAAGAAGAACCAGGTTTTCCTCCAGGCAACTTACTCTCTGAGCCTTCTCATGTGCCAGATGCTGCCCTGGGCGACGGTGATGATCACTAAAATGATCCATAGAGACAACAAATGTGTATATCCTTAGCATCTCCGGTGGGATGGATCCCTCTCAGCATCTCCACTGAGATCCGCCCTACTCCTAATTGTCGGGAGTGTGATTAGCCTTCTCTCCAACAGAGGCCAAGCTTGAACTCAGAACTCTTCTAAGCCCAGTGTTCATTAACCATCTAAACCGGACACGTGGATCAAAATGTCTTCCTAATTGAGTACATGAAACACAATTACTTATTGATTTCAAAATGAATGTATATGCAAAAAGAGGTCATTTTAAACTAACATTAGTCTCTACTCTATCTTATAACCAGCTCAATCATAGGACCATGCTTTAGCTCCTGTTTCAAGGAGTTTCACATCAAAAATAATTGCGTATCTGGATGTAATGGTGCATATCTTTAGTATCCCCCTCTCCACTCCAGAGGCAAAGGCAGGTAGATCTCTATGAGTTTGAGGCCAGCCTCATCTACACAGGGAATTTCAGGCCAGCCATGACTACATAGTGAGTCCCTGTCTCAAAAACAAAACAAAACAAAATATAAATAAGAAATAAATAAATGTTGTTGATATGATATGATGATTGCAGGTCCTGAAGAGATAGCTCAGTTGTCAAAACCATTTGTTACTCTTCCAGAGGACCCAGGTGTGATGCCCAGCACCTACATGGTGACTCATCACCAAGGCCCTTTTCTAGCCCCCACAGGTATTTACATGCACATGATGCACAGACATCCACATAGGCAAAACTATCACTCACAGAAAATAATAAAGAAATTTTAAATCCATAAACACTTTCTAAAAAGAAAACAAACTAAACAAAACCACAGAGCTTCAAAGATGGCTCCATCCACACAGTGTTTAATGAGCAAGCAAAAGGGTCTAATTTCAATTCCCCCAGAATCCACGTAAAAAAGCCAAGTACACCAGTGTGGTCCTCTAATTCCAGCACTAGGGAGGTAGAGACAAGCAGACTCCTAAGGCTCGCTAGCCAGCTACTCAAGCCAAACTGATAGATTCCAGTTTCAATGAGAAGCAGTCTCAAAAAAATACAGCAGAGAGTAATGTTTAATGTTGACCTCTGGTATTTACATACATACACACACACACACACACACACACACACACACACACACCCTGCCACCACCGCCGCCACCACCCACCCCCCTGCCACCACCCCCTCTCCAATGCCATCACTACCACCACCACCACCACCACACCAATTTAATTTTTTTTTAAATGCCAAGATGGAGCATTTGTTTGACTTGCACTGCTGGGTGTTGGCCAGGACCTGGTTGGTCTCTCTGGTGCTCAGAGAATGGTTCTTCTCCCTTCTGTCATGAGTTGGGGTGAAGCACGTCTTCCTGGGGCAGTGGCAGAGAGAGGCAGAATCATACCTGGGCTGGAAACTCACTCACTGTCGTGTGTGCTTTGTTCTCTTTCAGAAATACCCACTGCCAGAAGACAGAGAAAACTCCCTCTTCCCACAGGGGTGAAGAGCACTGCAAATTCATGCAGCAAAAAAACCTTGACACAGCTGAGGGACGGGGCAACTGGGGCTAGTGCTATGGTGGTTAAGATCTCTAAACACAGTTCCTTAAGCTAAGTTAATTAATTACAGCAACAGAATAATAATTTTCCACAACAATGAAAAAAAAAAAAACTACCAAAGGTTAAATGAGCCATGGACTTCAGAAGGCTGGTTACTCCAGGGTATCCTTCTTGTCTGGAGAACAATATCAAATTTACCATTCTCACACAATTCATTCCTAAGCAGCAACATTTCACTAAGAAGTACCAATAAATCACTTTACTATCATATGGTGGCCCCTTTCACAGCAATTTTAAACGAGCAACTTCTGATGTAACATTCTTCATATTCTCTATTTGTTCTTAAAAGGAGTTTTCCTGAAGCAGAAGACATCTTGAAACCAAGTACTGGCCTCCAGAGGTAGATTTCTACCTTCTGTATACTCCAGAGGGGGGAAAAATAATTGGATTGTGTTTCCTCATTCATGACCACTTAAATATTCACTTTCTGAGGTTGTGTTTTAGTGTGTTTTTATGTTTTATTCAGGACGCAGTGTTCCAGTAAACAACCCAAGCTAAATCAATGGCTTATACCGACATTAAGTATGCCATTAGCACACTCCTTTCCAGAAAGATCTGAAGGGCTGTCAACAAGCCCACAAAGAAAGCTCTTCTGCATTTGGAGTAAATGATAAAGCAGGTACAAGAAATAAGAAAGGAGAGGGAATTTGAGAATCTCTAATTCCCTTCATGGCCAACAGGAATTGCTGTCGCTTCTGTAATACTTAGGGCTGATGACACAGCACAGGCCATTTTTCTCACTCTGTTCCTTCCACCTCTGGGACTTACATGTTCACAGGGCGATGTGACTGACACTGCAGAGCCACAGTCTTTAATACCCACGTCACCTGGAGCAGTGGGAGAATCCATAGAGCAGCATTTCTGGACAAACAGTGGGGGTTCTGCAACTCAGATAGGCTCACCGAAACTGCGACTGCAAACAACAGGTTACTGAATTCTTTTTTTTCTTTTTTCTTTTTTTTTGGGGGGGTGGTTCGAGACAGGGTTTCTCTGTACAGCCCTGGCTATCCTGGAACTCACTCTGTAGACCAGGCTGGCCTCGAACTCAGAAATCCACCTGCCTCTGCCTCCCAAGTGCTGGGATTAAAGGCGTGCGCCACCACGCCCGGCTTGAATTCTTTTATCCATTTTCACCAGCCAAAAACTGAGAAGCCTGCAATGATTGCTCAGGAGGAAGAGAGAGCTGTACAGATTAGCAATGGTGAGCACCAGCAGAGCATGTAGAGTTTCAACTTAGAGAATGCCCTCGGTCGTGGGCAAGGGGGCAGAGAGAACACAGAGCAACTTAAAGAGAGTCATAGTCAGGGTTTCTATCCCTGGACAAAACATCATGACCAAGAAGCAAGTTGGGGAAAAAAGGGTTTATTCAGCTTACACTTCCACGGTGCTGTTCATCACCAAAGAATGTCAGGACTGGAACTCAAGCAGGTCAGGAAGCAGGAAACTTACACTCATGTGGACACACACACAGACACCCAAACATATACATAATTAAAAGCAAAGTAAACCTTTTTTTTTTTTTTGGTTTTTCGAGACAGGGTTTCTCTGCATAGCCCTGGCTGTCCTGGAACTCACTTTGTAGACCAGGCTGGCCTCGAACTCAGAAATCTGCCTGCCTCTGCCTCCCGAGTGCTGGGATTAAAGGCGTGCGCTACCACACCCGGCTAGTAAACCTTTTTTTTAAAAAAGCAAAATACAGGGTGAAAACATAATTTTGAAGATTTGTTTTATATATGAGTAAGTAATAATTTGATTTATTCTTCAATAACTTTATATGTGTACACAATGAGTTTTTGATCATGTCTACTCTCTTTCCCCCATCCAACTCCACTGGAATCCCCCAACATGTCCTCCTTTCCCAACCTTACATCCTCTGGTTTTAATACCCTACTAGATCCAACTCGTGCTGCCCAAGTGGATGGTGTGGGACCATCCACTGAAACATAAGTGGTCCACCAATGGCCACATCCTCAAGGGAAAATGTCTCACCCTCCCCAGGAGCCATCAGCTGCCAACATCTCTCTTCTGGAGTTATTTTGTACCTTTGACAGTGTTGCTGAGGTATAACTAGCATTCAAAAGAACCCACATATTTAAGGTTACATTCTAGAGAGGATTGTATATCCCTGTGAACTTATCACCAGAGTAGAGTACAAACCCACTCATTTCCTCCAAAAGACAATCTCTGTCTGAGCCTGCAATACCTCCCACAGTATCTCTGGACCACCATATGCAGCCTGTAAGCCAAAGTGATCTGCTTTTTGTATGTGTGGATTCATTCCCCATTTCCTATCAATGAATGCAGCAAACATTAGCTTCACTCTGTCTGGCTTCTTTCACTGGACTCTGGAAATCATGCCATTTTCCACCCGTGCTAGTAGGAATAGGCTCTGTTTCCCAGTACTGAGAGCCAGAGCCTGATCTCCCTAATCATTCAAATAGTTTTTTTCCAGGAAACCCAGCTGTTTTTCACACTCGCATGAGTGGATGGGTGCTCAGCTGAAAACCAGAGAGGATCCTGTGCAGATCTCTGGAGGTCTCTCTCTCTCTGCTCATGTCTTCCCTCTCTGGTACTCTGTTCTTGGACTCTAATACTTGCCTATATGGTCTTCCATTTCCAGCACCTAAACTTGGAGAGCTGACAAACTCTATTCTGAGTTCCCCTTCCTGAACCACAGCCATGAAACTCTCCTGACAATGAGGTGGGCCACCATGACTTCACCTTCTTTGTTCATTGCATGTAAACACACACATAGATGTATATACGCATATACACACACATACACACACTCAGATGTATATATGCATACACACACACACATATATGTGTGTGTGTGTGTGTATATATATATATATATATATATATATATATATATATATATATCTTTCACCATCTCATATTCAGAATCTCGAGAGCCATTATTTCATACATTTCTTTCCTGACTTTCATATTAGGCAGAAAGATAAATGTAATCACCATCACTCCAGATAGCCAGAAGCAAAGATTCAAAACCCATTAAATATTTTAATATCAGCAAAATAGAGAGTTGGGGTATGAGGTTATTTTAATATTTTACATTTTGTGACATCTACTTACTCTTCAGTGATGGCAGATGATAAAATAAGGTTTTAATAGGGGGTTGTCCTTCACCATAAGATTGTCCAACTATGAATACCAGGAGATAATGGGCCCTGAATGGAGAGTCTATAGATCCAGATGCATGTTTTCAAGGAATAACAAGAAGAGATCAATAAACAATTAACGTTTTTGAAGAGTTGACATTATAGATATTACTAGACTGTTGAACTATTAATGTGTTCACCTGAGCAGCGCCTAGCAAGACTAGGGATGCCTCAGATGCGGACACACACTACTTCTACAGAGTCTGTCTCGGCTTTGCCCACCCCTCAGTATATACCTACTGAGTTCCCACATCTGTAAATGTTTACCACCATAGGAAAGAAGCAGACAGGGTCTCAACATCCTAACAAAACAGACAATGAGCAACTGATAGCTCAGTAGCTGTATTGAAAACTGAAACAGGGAGAGTGAGGGGCAGGCTCAGTGGGCAGCATTTTTGGAAGAGTTGTCAGGAAAGGTCCCTCTCAGGAGTTTGGCTGAATTTGAGTGACTTGAAGGGGAGAGTTCGTTGAAAAGCTCCAGAAAAGAATATTCTGGTAAAGCTCTCTTACACTCACTCTGCCTCTCACTCCCTTGCGCCCCCTCTCTCCTCACTTCCTTTCCCCCTCTCTCCACGTGGTCATGGCTGCCCTCCACTTATCTACTCTCCTTCTCTCTGCCTTTCTCTGCCTCTACAATTCCTTTAACTCCCCTCCCCATGCCCTAAATAAACTCTATTCTATACTGAAAGAAAGAAAGAAAGAAAGAAAGAAAGAAAGAAAGAAAGAAAGAAAGAAAGAAAGAAAGAAAGAAAGAAAGAATATTCTGGTGAAATAGAACAGAAAGCACAAATGCTCTGAGGTATAACTGAGCCAGACTTGATGTAGGGCTCCAGGGGACTACAGCCTAATAATAGCAGTGACTAAAGCCAGCTAGTTTGCTTACGTTCATTCATTCATATGCTCATTTCTTTCCTGACTTTCATATTAGGCAGAAAGATAAATGTAATCACCAGCACTCCAGATAGCCAGATATACACTCCAGATATACATAGCTCTCCACTACATGTGTGCCTACAAAGAGAACTTACAGCAAAAACAACAAAACAAAACAAAACAAAACACAGGCACAATTTAATGAGAGGACCCAAGATATGCATAACAATCAATAATCATAATAATAAAGATAATGATACACACACACACACACGTGTGTGTGTGTGTGTGTGTGTGTGTGTGTGTGTGTGTGTGTGTATATACAAATATTGTCTCCTCTTTGAAGAGTCTACAAGGTGTATTAATTCTGAGAAGCCAGGCCTATACGGCCACGTCTTACTGGCACACTGCACCATATTACAGGGAAAGGCAGAGGACTGTGTTAAGGGATAAAGCCTTTGAGGGATGATATGATCAGATACACTGTTGACAGAGAAGAGCTATTTTGAACAGAACAAGATCATGCTAATCAGAGACTTTCTCCTCTAGATTCTCATGTCCAAATTCTTAAGCAGCAAATACCCGAAAGCATAAAATAGTTTTCATTGTTGGCATCTCTGTTTTAAAAGAGGGAGGAGGCAGAGTGGTACACGCCTTTAATTCCAGTACTCAGGAGGCAGAGACAAGTTCTCTAAGTTGGAGGCCAGCCTGTTCTACATAATATAGCAAGCTCCGGGCCAGCCAAGGATCGCATGCTAAGACCCTGTCCAAGAAAAAAAAAACAAAAACAAAACACATCACATCTTAAGCAAAGTGGTTTCTTCGGGGCTCCCTTTGCCAAGGGAGAAGGCTAGAACACTTTTACTAGAAATGTAAATGGGGTGGAGCGTGTGGAGCCACCACCAACAGAAACTCACAGCCACCAAAGCCAGTCAGGGCATCCTGCGCTGCTCCCTGGGAGATGAGAAAATGTTCTAAGCACAGAGAGCATGCCCAGAGGCTCCCTACATTGCCCTAAGGAAATATAGGACTTCAGAATTCTATATGCTTCAGTAAGACCTTCAAGCCATCACCTACTAGCCTGAGCTAATCACTAGAACTTTTCTGACTTCTCTTTTTCAGTCATTTGGGGGGTGGGCACACAAGGGCAGGAGGAATGGGAAGTGGATATGATCAGGGCGCATTGTATGAAATTCCAATAATAATAATAATAATAATAATAATAATAATATATTGAGAGGAAAGGAATAACAATATTATCATTTTAGGTTTTAGGTCACAGTGAGGTTTAAATACCTCACTGTATGGTAAGTGCTTAAACAGTTGTAGCTACTTTGATGATGATAATTAATCATGATATGAAAGATAAGGAGATACAGTTTGTAACACGTAGTTAGGATCTGCATCAGCCTTCATTGCTGCTGCCCGGTGAGAGGCATGGAAGAAACACTAAAACCAAGTCACCAGGATCTATCTAAGCATCTCAAGCCAACCTCCTCTAGCCTTCCTTCTGTTCCTTTGGGTTGTTACAAGGTTTCCTTCCAACCTCAGGCTGAAAATCATACATAGCTCTCCAACTGTGGTAGACGCTGGAGGCTACCCATCCTACAGGCTCTGCCTCCTCCAGCTCTTTGGCCTAGGGAAACTCATTTTCAGGCCTATAGATCCAGCTGCTCGGAACCCATCAATACCCAACTAGCATCTTCTACAAGCCACATGTTAAGGCTGCCCCAGGCAGAAGCCTTGAGAGCAACCATCCTTCAGGTCCTGACACAAGTTGCCCAAGAGACCAAAAATAACTACCTGCTTCCCAGTGTTATGCTGTATTTGTTTCCTGTTGCCTGACTACCTGCGTCCAGATCCATAACAGCCTCTGAGCCCAAGTGAAGGCTCATTTCCCATCTGCTCCTTTTCCTGAACAACAGCATCCATGCATTTTAAAGAACAGAGCCCTGAAGATCATAGCTCTGCAAAGACCCCGAAACAACAGAGGTATAAATTCTTCCCTCATGTCCTCATAGACTCTGGGATACAAGCCACCAGACTCCCTTTCCTCCACCAAATGCATACATGCAAAAGGTGACCACTCTGATGGGAAGTGGGCCCAGGGTCGGGGATAATCTGAGACCTTCTTAACAACTGTCTCCCAAAGTACCTTAATGTGCTGCTCCAAGCACAGCATGTTCCCTCTCGGGAACCTTTACTTCTTTCCCCATCTATCTCCACAGCCCAGCGAGTGTTATGCAGAGACTTCTCATATCAGGCCCCATGCTGAGTATACCTTAGAGACAGGAACTTGCCTGTGTGTGCTCCGACACGGGCTATGAAAAAGGGTAATATCAATTTCCTGAGAAGGAAATTGAATCTAGGTGGGAAAAAAATGATTTGGACATCAAATAAAATAAAATTTAGAAGAGAATGGCAAAGCAAAATTTGAAGAGGGGAAAAAAAACAGAAAAAGAAAATCTGAGAAGGGGAAACATGTAACTTTAAATTTTAGTGTCTGAGAGAAGAGATAAAAATCGCAAAGAAAGGTGTTCATATAATTAGAAAGACTCACTGGAGGGAAACTCGGGGCAGGGACCATACAAGGAGGAAATACAGAGCAATAGACTTGGTGAGCAGGGGTGCAGGGAACAGAATCTAGAATGGGATTTGGACGGAGGGTAGGGGGCAGATTAAAAGCTTCTTCCAGGCATTCTCTGCAGAGAGGATGAGCTTAACTCTTAATAGGCAGGATTTAAGGCCGATGTTAGAAAATGTCCCGGTATAAGGATTTTGAGAAAAATGTGGAAACTCCATTTCTGAAAATATTAAGAAATAGTAAAGATAAGCACCATGCTTCAATGGCAGCTTAAGTCAAGCCTGGAGACCCGGCTGCAAGGATGACCGCAAGGATGATCCACCCGGAAGCCACTTCTCTTCTGTTCTGTTTTCTCCAGTCCAATTCCCTCTTCATTGCTGTATCACTTAAAGAGATTCCCTTAGAAGCCTTTGGTATTTACGGGGTTTATCTGCCCTGAATCTTCTTAAGTCTCGTCCACCTTCCTGACCAGCATCCCATGTTCTCCTTCACAGTAGTTTCTGTGACTCTTCAAGGGCACGATCCTGACATTTCTCTCTGAATCCCCGCCAACCCTGAGTCACGCTTAATAAACAGTCCCAAACAATGTCCACTTACAGGAAGAAAAGAAAAGTTAAAGTGAAGATTAAGAAATTTAGCCACGTCAGACTCACATGGTTTCCTGCGCCATGGAGGGAGGGAGGGAGGGAGGGAGGGAAGGAGGGAGGGAGGGAGAGAGAGAAGAGAGAGAGAGAGAGAGAGATTGATTTAGTAGTTTTACATGGGCCCAGGAAAAGCTTTGTTTCTCGGTCTGCCTCTGAGGATGTCCATTGACAGATCAGTGTGCGACACTAAAGCCTGAGTAGTGAGGGTGACCACGCCTCCTGGCCTCCAGTGAGGGGCGCTGGGCTTCACCAGTCCTTGGGTGATTCACACAGAACAAAGAGAAGGAGGAAGGGTATCTGTGCTGTATTTAAACTAAGCAGATCTGACCCCAGTAGCTCAGTCTGAACCTGTGTCCACTCAAACCCCCACCATTCACCCCCATTCTCAGACCTTCCAACTGAAACTGAGAGCCCCCACACTGCCTGCTTCTACTCACCCTTCTGCTTCCTTCTGCTTCCTTCTGCGTCTGGCACCCATCTTTTCCTGGGGATCAGGAGCCAGAGCTTGAGTCTCTCTTTTCTGAGTATAACTTAGCACTCTATGGCATGCTGGTTTGCTTTTGATAGTGGTGGAGGGTTGGGGAGGTTTTTCAATTAGTGAAGGTTTGGAAGAAAAAAGAAAACGAAAGAAAATAAGGTAATGCATTCTCATTTTTGCCATCTTTGCATTTCAATCCTTTAAAGAATGCAATTAAATACAACAGTTTAAAAAAAACAGATTATAGATCAAGTACCCACTTGAGTCTTTCTGACACTTCCTCTCTCCACTTCCCTCTCCAGAGGAAACCATTACTAGGAATGTGGCATCTTTACCACGTGTTCCTTATATGTGTATAATTTATGTTTAAGTATATAAGCAATACTGTTTTAGTTTCCCATTCTTCCATGCGCTATACTACACCATCTGTTGTTGTGTGTGAAATGGCCCCCCACAGGCTTATGTGTTGGAACACTTGGCCTCCAGCTGGTGACACTATTCTGGAATGCTGTGGAGCGGTGATTCTCAGCCTTCCTAACGCTGTGATCCCTTACTACGGTTCCTCACGTTGCAGTGAGCCCCATCCATACAATTATTTTCATTACTACTTCATAACTGTGATTTTGCTACTGTTATGAATCATAATGCACATATCTGATATTCAGATGGTCTTAGGGGACCCCTGTGAAAGGGTCATTCAATCCCAAAGGGATCTCTACCCACAGGTTTTAAAACCTCAGTGGTAGAGCCTGTAGGATGCTGAACCTCCCTGGAAGACCTGTGTCACTGGGGTAGACCTTGAAGTTTTGTACCCTGGTCCTACTTCCTACTCTTTGCGCCCTCACTTTGGACATGATGGGCCAGTCACCTCATGTGGCAACCATGCCTTCTAACCCACGATGGACTGTGTCCCCTCAAACTGTGAGTCAAAATCAGCACTTCCTCCTTTAAGTTGCTCCTGGGAGGTATTTTGTTCAGAGCCATGAGAAACAAAATACACCCATGGATGCTTTGGATTTTTTTCTCTTCTCAGCATTTGGGCTTCATATCGATAGATCACTGTTTATTCTAACTCCTCCAGATTTGTTTTCACCATATCAAGAAAACCAGTTTATTCAGCCCTTCCTTTAAATTCCCTGCTGCGGTTGTGTCTACTGTTTTTTCTGTGCAAACATTGTTCCAGCAAACAAACATGAACTTGCCTTTTCCCCGTAAGTGTGTATTACGTCCTCAAGAGCGGACATCCAGACGTGAGACTGTCAAGGTGTGGGATACACACAGTCACATTTAACCAGCATCACCCATGTTGGTTTCCAAGGTGATCCCAGAAGATCACACCATGGCTGCAATACAAAATGGCTTCCCTTCGCCCTTTCCAGCTTTTGGTGGTTTCAGGGCGATTGAGATCATTTGAAATGCATATGAAATAATTTCTGTAGTTTCGATGTACACTTCCTTCACAGAGGCTGGGACTGAGCACTGTCTTATGCTCATCAGTTTCTAAGGACTTCCTTGTCTGTTTTCCCAGCAGTTTGCCATGTTTAACATTACTTACAGCCAGGACAACACAGAGAAACCCTTTACCTAAAAACCAAAAACCATTATTCTTCAGAACCTCTTTATATTTTTTTCAATTGCTATTCTATACAAATATCATCATATAGTAATTAGTAGTCTTTACAAATATTACATTCTGCACAAATACAAATATTTTCTTTTGGCTATAGTTTGTTATATAAGTTTGTTTATATTATGTTCTCTCATATAATTGCCATAAGTCTGATACAACCAATGAGGTCATTTTGTTCTTGATGATTTATTCATTTTAAGCCATTTTACCTTTGTCTAATGTCAGATTTTTAAAACAATATTCTTCCACATGTGCTGAAAACAACTGACTCTTAAAATCCTCCTTATTAGATATGGGGCCTGCCTCCCAGTACTTGGAAGGCAGAGACAAGTGAATTTCTTTGAGTTTGAGGCCAGCCAGGTCTACATAATGAATTTTAAGCCATCCCAAACTACATAATAAGACACCGTCTCCAAAATAAAAAAACAAAACAAAATAAAATAAAATAAACACTCCCTGTCTATGGTTTTGATTCTTGGGTCATACAGCTCATAATAGTAAGGAGGGTTTGGGAGAGAAAATAAAGAGAGCTGGGCATAATGGTGGAGAGCTGGGCAGTGATGGCACATGCCTTTGATCCCAGTACTCGGGAAGCAGAGGGAGGCTGATCTCTGGGTTTGATGCCAGCCTTGTCTACACAGCAAGTTCCAGGACAGTTAGAGCTACACAGAAACCCTTTCTCAAAAAAAACCCTTTCTTAGAAAGAAGGAAGGAAGGAAAAGGAAAGAGAGAGAACATCAATCTCGTTGCTTTTAAAAAAGCTCCCTTCAGCACTAAAGATGTCTACTTCCCTGTGAGGTCAACTCAGCCTCCCAGGATTCCCACAGCCTAGATCTCTGGCCAAGACCTGGTGCAGTAGCTATTCCTGGTAGTCAATTTGACTATATCTGGAATGAACTACAATCCAGAATTGGAAGGCTTACCAGTGATCCTAATCTGGAGTCTGGAAGATACAAGTTTCTGACCTGAATCTTGGCATGGCGATCTTGCGGCATGAATTCCAGAAGATTAAGACAGGGAGATCTCTGAGTTCAAGGTCATCTGGGACAAAGCCAGTCCCAGATCCAGGTGTGGTGGCACACACCTTTAATCTGGGCCACACCTTCTGCTGAAAACCTACATAAGGACATTGGAAGAAGGAAGATTCTCTCTCTCTCTCTCTCTCTCTCTCTCTCTCTCTCTCTCTCTCTCTTTCACCTACTTGCCTTGTGGGTCTGAGTAACTGCTAGAGCCTTGGACTTCCATTCACAGCTGCTGCTGACCATTGTTGGGAGTTGGGCTACAGACTGTAAGCCATCAACAATTCCCTTACTATATAGAGTCTACCCATAAGTTCTGTGACTCTAGAGAACCCTGACTAATACACCTGGTGTCAGATATTTGGCTATTATAAAGAAAGAAGATAGAAAAAACAAAAACAAAACAAACAAACAAACAAAAAACTAAGCAACATCCACAAGACAGGTGCACACTGGGTGTGTGTCACATAGAATTTTGATACACCCAGAGCCTACAGAAGCCAAGAAAAAGACTCCTCAGTGAACACTCTTCGGTCTCCTGGATGTGCGTGTGTGCTCTGACTCCAGAAGCAGACACCAATAGAAAGATTCCTTTCAGGTTTACTTTTGCTGCACTGGTGGGGCGTGCCTCTTCAAAGTAAGGAGTTCAGGTCCTGCAAGTTCAATTCATCCATAAGAGGTGGGCCCAGTAGCTTACATCAAAGTGTTATCAGGGCTCTAGGGAAAACGTCTTGCAAAGATTAACTTTGATTTCTTCAGAGCAATTTACCAACTAAGACAAAGTGTCGTGAAGACAAAGCACATCTTGAGCCACCCAGAGAACCGCAGTATTATTTCAGAGGTGCCAGTCACATCCCTACCATCCTCATCTGTAAAACAGCACACGTAGAAGAGGACCCAGTAGCCAGAGAATTATACAGTATCCCAGAGTATTATGGCTTTGATATTAGTGTATCCCACACAGACTCAAATGTTTGAACACTTGGCCCCTAGCAGTTGGCGCTGTTTTGAAAGGTTATAGGAACTTCAGGAGGTGGAGCTCCTAAATGAGGAGGAAGTGGGTCACGAGTAGACAGGCATTGACAGTGATAGCCAATCCCTACTTCCTGTCTGCTTCCTGGTCAGCCAGAATCTTAGCCAGCAACTTCCTGCTCCAGCTGCCACCATGTGCCGTCGCCACTGTGATGAAGACTAGATCCTACAACATACAGCCCAAAGAAATCTTTCCTCTTTAGCTACTTCTTGTGTGGCATTTGATTGCAGTATTTCATAGTTGGGATTTCCATTGCTGTGAAGCGACACCATGACAATGGAGAAACTCTTATAAAGGAAACCATTTAACTGGGGCTGACTTACAGTTCAGAAGTTTAGTCCGTTATCATCATGGAGGAAAGCATGGCAGCCTGCAGGCAGACACAGGACTGGAGAAGGAGCTGAGGGATTGGCATTCAGATCGCAGGCAGCAGGAAAAAAGAATAAACCACTAGGCCTGGCTTGAACTTCTGAAACCCCAAACACACCCCCAGTGACAAACTTCCTCCAACAAGGCCACACCTATATTTTAAGGGCACTAAAATTTGCTTTGTATGTAAGCAAGGCACAGCTTCACAAAAGCACTTGGGTTGGGAGCTAGTCCTGTGTGTTGCCAGGTATTTTCTTTTGTTCCCTGGGGTGTGAGTTCACTGTGCTGCAATGGACGGACCTTTCTGTCCATGCTCATCAGTCCCTGATTTAGTCATGTTTCATGTATGTGTTTTTGCTGTCTCTTTATTTATAAATCAACCTAAAAGGGCATCTCAGGACAATTAACACACACTGGTTTAAACCGTATTAGGATTCTCTGAGTATAGTCTCCCTTCCAGTAAATCCTTCTCTCCCAATTTAGAATCACTCATCCTTACCCTCCGGATGAAGGTGTGGGCTTTCCTCTAACTTGTCTGGAATGAGAAGTTACTTGATGACTGTTAGAATCTTCTCCCTCATTGAGAAAGGCTTCCTCCATTCTATACCCTAGAGCACAGATTCTCAACCTTGCTAATGCTGCAAACCCTACATATAATACAGTTCCTCATGTTGTCCTGACCCCCAACCATAAAGTTATTCTGTTGCTACTTTATAGCTGATTTTGCTACTGTTATGGATCATAATATAAATAAGTGATAGGCAGGGTATCTGATATGTGACCTCCAAAGGGGTTAAGAACCACTGTGCTAGGGCCTCGGGGATGCTGTAGGGTGTCAAGTGAGAAGGATGTGTTCCTGAGGTTGCTTGAAACTCTGAAATCACAATATCTCCAGTGCCCCTGTGGCACTACCTTGGTTGATAAGAAATACAGAGCATGAGATTATACTAGAGTACTGCAGACGGAGTTAGAAGCCTTGGGTTCAAGTCTTAATTCTGCCGCCTTTCGCTGGCAACCCTGATCCACAGCCATGATTCTGTCAAAACTGCCCATGTGTATTGAATCTTATGATGCTCAGACAAGATGCCACAGTGAAGCAAAAGAGGTCATGAAGAAGCAGGGTGGAGAGTAAGCAGCATGGAGCCCACAGCCAGACACTTGGAGCGAGGCCCAGCTCTGTCCCCAAGCATCTATAAACGGAGGCAAGCCAGCTTGCTTACCCTTCACAGTAAGAGCCATGCTCACACCTGTGTCAGAGGTCACAGGAGAACTGAGCTTCTCCCTGGGTGCAGAGAAACCCGTTTAGACCATGATCAGTGTTCAGCCATTGTCAGGCTCCCTCAGAGCTCTGTCTCCTCCAGCCTGAGCCAATCCTTGCCAATTCTTCTTACACAGATAATTCCTTCCTCTTGTTCCCTCTCCACCCACTCAAGCTATTACTATCCCACTCTTGGGCCTCTGGGCAGCGGAACTGCTGGGCTCTCTGATCTCATTTTCTGGAGAGTTGACATTGACTCAAACATCCCCTTATGTCAATTAATTACATAATCAAGATCAAATGCGCAGTGGCCCTCAGGTGCCCGTAAAAATCATTTTAAAGCTGTAGACTACACATTCAGACATTTTCCAAATCAAGCCACTGTGCCTTCCTTATTCGGATCCTCTGGCCTGGAACCCCTCCCTGTTCTTACTTAGATATAGTTTCCGATTTCATCTTGTGATCTCATACCTCCATGTAGCTGCTCATTCTTTCCCTTCCTCCTTCTTCCTCCCTTTGGAACCAACTGAGGAAAGATGGTGTAGAACAGGGGTTTGAAGTGCCCACTTCCATGTCTGACAGGCCTCCATTTATTTCCTGGTGTCAGACTTCTGAGGGTATATGACCTTGGGTAACTCTTATTTTAATCCACATGCTTAGCTAGACACTCTTTTTGTTGTTTTGTTTGTTCGGTTGGATTGAGTTTGGGTTTGGGGTTTTTGAGACAGTTCTCTGTGTAGCCCCAGCTGTCCTAGAACTCACTCTGTAGACCAGGATGACCTCAAACTGGAAGATATCTGTCTGCCTTTGCCTTCCAAGTGATGGGATTAAAGGTGTGAGCCATTACTGTCCCTTTCCCACTGCCCTGCCCCTGGCTTAGCTAGGACACTCTTAATGTAGTAAGAGAAAAAAAGATGCATTTTGCATTGTATTTTACATCCATTTACAATAAATTTATTGAGGGGGGCAGGTTAACTGCTTTTTAGTTAGTGTTTCACTCTAAAGTGTGAACCAGAATTCAAAATATTAATATTTTCTTGGATTTTTCATCTCAGTCTTTTTCTGTTCTATATAAAATTACATCCAACTCACAAGAACCCGAATCAGGGACTGACAGCCTGTGTGCCCAGTGCCAAAGTTAATTCCTTTATTATGTTCTTACTCTGCACAAAGATAATCTAATTTCTTGAGCACACACCCTCAGGTCATCTAAGAACAGTGACCCAGCTTTCAGATTAGCCAAAGCAAGATATAGGCAATTCCCAGACAGGGGCTGAATGCTCTGACCTGGTGAAGTTAGAGAAGCCAGTCATGGGGACCCAGGGAAGGAAGGCAGAGAGAGAAACTGACCTCAGTCAGAAAGTGTTAGTCAATCAGTAATGAGGAGGGTGCCGATTTCCTCTCAACCATGGAAATGTCAAATGGGGAAGAGCTAAACTGGTCCCCACAGCATGGAGAGTACCGCCCAATCCTGCCTCTTTCTCTTCTCGAATTCTTCTTTGCCAAAATCAAGAAGAATGGTTCAGATATTTCCATTTGCAAGGCTTGGAGAGTTGCTTACATCAAACTCTGGCTGTCTCCATGCCCCAGACCCCAGAGTCCCTGGATTAAAACCTGTGTCCTCCTCTTCCGTTCTGCCCCTCTCACCCACTACCTCATGCTCTCTCTTCACTCGTTTCACCATCCCCTGTTGGGGTGTCATACAGTGCTCCCGAGGACATCCGTGCCTGGCAGGCTGAGTTTTCTGCTCTAAGTTAATGTTGCATCTACTCTTATTGTATTTTTGTGAATTTATCTCTTATTGTCTTACCATGACCTTTCAGTCATCATAAGATCCCGTAACTTAAGAGCACTTTAATCACAGGTGGGTGGTAGTGTAGAATCCATGCCTCAAACAGGAAAAGCATAACGCAGCATGAAGCAAGAGTCTGGGGAAAAAAAGTGATCCTGGACTTTGGGCTCAGAGCAAAGAGTCTGAAACAGCTTTGGGGTCTCTGGGGTCTCTAGGATGCTGGCCATCAGTCCCGTCAGAATGTTGTGTATCTTGCTAGCAGACACCAGACTTCATCTAAGGCCTGGTGAATGGGGCAGAAAAGAGGCAAGGAGAGGTGAAAGTTTTCATACCCTCAGGGTGTGAGAGATCAAAATTATCAGAATTGCTGCATTGCCCTAGTTACTAACGCAGCGACAGCTCCTGAAGGCTGTTGTAATGAAAGATGCTTCTCCCTTCATCCAGTCTGTCTGGAGGAGGAAGCATGGACAGGCAAAAACTTACAGTTTTACACACATCAACAGTATAAATGACTTACTAAATGATAAAGAAGAATTTAGGTTAGTCTCTGTGATGGTTTGAATATGCTTGGCCCATAGGAAGTAGTACTATCAGGAGGTGTGGCCTTGTTGGGGGAAATACATCACTGTGGGGGCAGGCTTTGAATTCCTATGCTCAAGCTCTGCTGTGTGGATGAGTCTAGTACTAGCTGCCTGCAGAAGAGTCTCCTCCCAGCTGCCTGCTGATCAAGATGTAGAACTCTCAGCTCCTCCAGGGCCAAGCCTACCTGCACTCTGCCATGCCTCCCTCCATGATGATAATGGACTGAACCTCTGAAACTGTAAGCCAGCTTCAATTAATTAAATGTTGTCCTTTATAAGAGTTGCGTTGGTCATGGTGTCTTTTAACAACAATGAAATCCTAACCAAGACAGACCCATTTTAGCCATGAAATTTACAAGATTGTGTTCCTTTTTTTTTTTTTTTTTTTGAACACTCTAATAAGTATCTTACCTTAAGCCTACTGTTTCAGGCTTTTAAGCTTTTTTGTTTTATTCACTGTAATATCTTGCACTTTTCCTTCTCCCCACTCAAAGACCAACTGAGAGAGTCAAAGAAACCAGAGAGACAGAGATCAAAATGTTTCCTTTCTAACTGACCAGTCCTGCAAAGAGCAACCTTTAGGCATGGAACAAGTGTTTCCTTATGTAGCACAGAATTAAACAGAATGACCTACTGGTCCGCAAAAGGAACCTCACCATGCTCGCTTCCTGGGGGCGAGCTTCCCATAGTCAGAGAATCCAGAAGAGCTATGAGAGCCTGTCTGCTTTGCCTCCCCTCCCCAGTTCAGCAAGGCATTTGTCGTCTCAGGAAAAAACAACAGGGGAAGAGGCCACGAGTGTTACTGTGTGGAAACTGTAACTCAGACTGATGGGGAAAAGGAGATGAATTCTCTCTGCCTGGTAGCTATTCTGAGTAGCAGCAAATAAAGCTGTTCTATAATTAAGCAAACTGAGTGATTACATCTAGAGGAGTCTGTAAGCAAAATTAGCGAGAGACAACTAAAGATCCATCACCCAAAAGCAGAGTGGAAACAGGGACTTCTATCTTAGTGGAAGGAAGGATAGCTGAGACAGTGAGTCACATGGCATTCACATTTGCACACAAGACCTGCCATCTTCAGGAATTAGAGCCAGAGGCTGAAAAGATGGAGCAGCAGTTTAGAGCACTGGCTGCTCTCCAAGAGGACAGATGTTTGATTTCCAGCACCTATGTGGCAGCTCACCACCATCTGTGACTCCAGTTCAGGTGATCCAATATCCTCTTCTGGCTTCCTCGGGCACCAGGGACATGCATATGTTTCACAGACATACATACCAGCAGACATCCGCACACATATATATATTTTTTTATTTTTATAAAAGAAATTAGAGCTCTAATTTAAAGTTACTTGCCATCATACCGTCTTCTCTCCTACTATATTTAAGTAGAAGAAACAGAGGAGAAACAGCTTTCTGGAAGCTACACACAGCTCTCTGCCTTCCTAGTGCAGAAACTCATTTCGAAGGACATTTAATGAGACTATTAATAGCAGTGGCCATCATGAATAATTGAAATGCTCATGAGTTATTGTCATAGTTACTTCTTTTTTATTTTACTCAAGGGTAGATTTGATTAAGAAAGCATATGAGGATTTCTTAAATGAATACCAACATGGCACATGGCAAAAATGACCCAACAAAGTGTCTTTGGGCTTATGACAGAGCTACAATATCAAGCAACAGCAAACCGTGTCACTAAGCCTATAAAATATACAAGAATGATGTTCTCATTGTAGAAGGTTAATGAACACAGTTCATATCATAATCTAAACAATGAGAGGTGGGAGTTTTGAATTCTTCCGTTGGCTCCTAAGGAGCAACATCATGGAAATGAAATGGTCGACTCTTTTTAGGGAGAGGACTGGGAACACGGTATCCCACTACCACAAACTATGCAGTCAAGATTTCCCCACTTGGGGTCAGCATGTGTGAGGTGCAATGTGGAAGCCTTGTTTTATCTGCTAAGTACTAGGCTTCACTGGCTAAATAAAGGTCTCAAATAGGTTGTTGCTATTTTGGTTTTGTTATGTTTACTTCTGTGTGTATGAGTCAGAGAAAGAGAGGTGTGTGTGTGTGTGTGTGTGTGAGAGAGAGAGAGAGAGAGAGAGACAAGGGAAGAGGAGAGAGGGGAGAGAGAAGAGAGAGAGAAAGGGGAGAGAGAGAGAGAGAGAGAGAGAGAGAGAGAGCGTCTGTGTGTCATGGCATATGCGTGGGAGTCAGGACAACTTTCGGAAGTTGGCTCTCTCCTTCTACTATGGGTCTTGGGGATCAAACTTAGATGGTTAGGTATGGTGAACAGCACCTTTGCCCAATGGTTATTAAATGAGTTTATGCATGTTTGTGTAAGTAATAACTTGCACACACAAAAAAGCTAACATTGTTATTGTTTTGTTTTTCTATTGTTATACCAACCACCGACTTTGGCAAGCTTTTGTTCAATTCTGATTAAATTGTATAGGATGGTTGCAAATTACTATGGAATAAAAAGCAGAGAGCCTGAACACTCCCCTTCTCAGCTTGAGGATGGCCACAGTCCTTGTACTACCCCTCCCACTCTGAGGAGAGCCTGAGGGGAGCCACTTTCTCCTCAGCAACAGGTTGGAGGCTCCGTTGCTATGTGTCTGTGACATAGGAAAGTAAGTGCCAATCAGAGAGAAGCTCTGGTAACATGACTGTGACACGTCACTATAAGTAGGACAGCCAACCGACATCCTTTGGCCCTTCTCTCCATTCCTGAAGGACAAGGAGAAACAACATCTACAATGGCCAAGCCCACCTTCAAAAGACACTGCTACATCAAAGGACATCTAAGACCGTTGTATAGAAAGCACTCACGTTGCTCTAGCATCAATTTGGGCCATGGAAATTACTCCCTTTACATAAACAGAGTCCTGAAGGAAGTTGTCCCCAACAGAGGTATATCATCTCATTCTGTGGACATCGTGAACATCCTCATCAATGACATCTTCGAACGCATTGCTACGGAAGCCTGCCAGCGGATGCTCCTCAGAAAGCGCTGTACCCTCACTCCAGAAGATATCCAGCAGGCAGTGTATCTGCTGTTGCCGAAGAAGCTGGCTACGCTTGCCGTGACTTTTGGAAGTAAAGCCGTCCACAGATTCATCCATTCCTAAGCTTCATGTTCAAGCCTAATTGAAACTTGGGGAAAGTAAATGAAATTGGCCATAACCTTGGTTAGAGTCGCTTATTTATTGTGTTCTATTTTACGTGTATGGGATGTTTTGCCTGGTACCTGAGAAGGCAGAAGAGGACGTTGGGTCCCCTGGAACTGGAGTTACAGGTAGTTGGAGTCCACATGTGGATGTTGGGACCCTAACCCAGACCCTCTGGAAGAGCAGCCACTGCTCTTAACAGCCGAACCATCCCTCCAACCCCTGTTCTTCCATGATCTTCCATAGTTTAGTTTTTATTTTTCTTTTTGAGTCAGTCTCACTGTGTAATCCTGGCCTGAAATTTGCTATGTAGACCAGTGCCAACATGCTCATTCATTTCATTAAGTATAAGATCTTTCTAAAGATAATGAAGCTTTTCCTCAATTCCATCTCCCTACCTGCTGGCCTGAGCCCACTCCCAACCCCCCACCCCATTCCCTGGGTTGTCTTTGTCCTTTGCTGTCTGTGTCTCCCTAAGCCAGAAGTCCCATTCTGTTTGTATCTCAAGCACAGGTTCATAGCACATGTGTTTCTCTCTCTACACTATTCCTTAGGTTCCTGCCTGCAGATGAAAGTAGCTCTGGGTCTCTTACACTCCCGTTCTATCTAGGACACCACACTGTCACAATTTGTTATATGCCCTTTCCTGAGAGAGGTGTAGAGTGACTGTTTGTCACTAGTAGAGTTGCCACAGTCACAGAAACATAACCCAGCTGATCACACCCTACACATATTAATTTATTTAACCCCACAAAACTCTGTAAGGATTAAATCATGATCCCCAGTCCGTGGAGGATGAAAACAGGCACTGAGAACCCATCATGTGCTTGAGATTATCCTGGTGGGTGGGTTTGGCAGGGCTGGGTTTAAGCACATACCAGGTTTGCCAGGTAGACCAGGTGATACAGTATCTCCCTCAAGAGCTCTTCTGGGGAAAGACCTTGAGAGCAGGATTCCTGAGCTCTTGGTGTCTTAGACTCAGTTTTTCTAGGTGCTGCTGGCTAATCTTCCAAAGAAGACATGTTTGTAGCAGACAACAGAAATTTGGGTTTTTTTTTTCTTCCTGGTTATAAGAGTTACATAAATTTCCACAAGGCAAAATAAGAAGAAATTGCTTGTTTTTATGTTTCTTCAGAAGTTGGGATTGAATCCAGCTAAAGGAGAAGGCCTTCCCCGATGAGTGCCCAGGGTACATTGTTTCTCCTGGGTTCCTTTGCTTCTGAATCTAACTTGTCAGTGTTCCTGAAAACCCCTGAACAGGCTCTACTCAGCTAACCTGGGCATATACAGAGAGGATGAGCTACTTAAAGCTGATCTTCATCAGCCATTCCATCTACCTGGGAACCATCTAGCAGACTCACAGCTCAGTGATGGACAGAAAGGCCCTGAGGTCTAAGAGGTGGAGGGTCAGAAAACCTCAACTTCTAAGCCAATCCCAACTGCAAAGAAAATCGTGTGTGTGTGTGTGTGTGTGTGTGTGTGTGTGTGTGTGTGTGTGTGTGTATTCACCACAGCACTAAGTGAGGCTTCTACTTTTGTGTGTAGATGTTTAAGAAAAACAAACACCAAATATCCCTAACATGACCCAGGAAGCCTAAAGAGCATTCATGCCCTGCAGTGTGTTACTGTGGCCAGTGGCCAGCCCCACTTGTGATGGCGGACCCCTGATCTCACAGTGCAGCTGTTTGTTCCTATTCACACTATTTTTACTGTACTCTTTTCTATGTTTAGATTCACAAGCACTTACTTACCTTTGTGTTACAATGGCTTGCAAGGTACAACACAGTAGTGTCCTGTACAGGTCTGCAGTCTGGGTACAAGAGGCCTTATCATCTAGTTTGTGCAAGCATGGTGTGTTACGTTTACATAACAACACAAAGCCACCTGATGATATAATAAATACCTAAAAGTAAGTACATTAATTGATTTTTTTAAATATCTATTTTATTATTATATCTAAGTACACACTGTTACACTGTTGCTGTCTTCAGATGCACCAGAAGGGAGTGTCAGATCTCATAATGGATGGTTGTGAGCCACCATGTGGTTGCTGGGATTTGAACTCATGACCTTCGGAAGAACAGTCAGTGCTACCACTGAGCCATCTCTCCAGTCCCCATTAATTGATTTTTAAAAGAACTCACTGTTATATGTTGGAGCATCTTTTGGGTATATTCCCTGTAATGGTATAGCTAGGTCTTCATGTAAAATGATTTCCAATTTTATGAGGAACCACCAGACTGATTTCCACATGGTTGTACCAGCTTACAATCCCACCAGCAATGGAGGAGTGTCCTTTCTCTCCACATCCTTGCCAGCATCTGCTGCTGCTTGAGTTTTTTTATCTTACCCATTCTGACTGGTGTGAGGTGGAATCTCAGGGTCTTTTTGATTTGCATTTCCCTGATAACTAAGGATGTTGAACATTTCTTTAGGTGCTTCTCAACCATTTGGTATTCCTCAGTTGAGAATTCTTTGTTTAGCTCTGGTTTTTTCGAGACAGGATTTCTCTGTGTAGACCTGGCTGTCCTGGTACTCACTTTGTAGACCAGGCTGGACTCGAACTCAGAAATCCACGTGCCTCTGCCTCCCGAGTGCTGGGATTAAAGGCGTGAGCAACCACGCCCAGCTCTTTGTTTAGCTCTGTACCCCATTTTTAATAGTGTTATTAGGTTCTCTGGAGTCTAACTTCTTGAGTTCTTTGTATATATTGGATATTAGCTCTCTATCAAATGTAGGATTGGTAAAGATCTTTTCCCAATTTGTGGGTTGCCGTTTTGTTCTATTGACAGTATCCTTTGCCTTACTGAAAGCTTTTTAATTTTATGAGGTCCCATTTGTAAATTCCTGATCTTAGAGCCTGAGCCATTGGCATTCTGTTCACGAAATCCCCCCCTCAATCCCCACTGCTACCTACTCCCCACCCCCGCTGATGTGTTCAAGGTTCTTTCCCACTTTCTCTTCTATTAGATTCAGTGTATCTGAGCCGGGAGTTGGTGGCACACCAACGGCACTCGGGAGGCAGAGGCAGGTAGATTTCTGAGTTTGAGGCCAGCATGGTCTACAAAGAGAGTTCCAGGACAGCCAGGGCTACACAGAGAAACACTGTTGGGGGGGGGGGATAAGATTAAAAAAAAAGATTCAGTGTATCTGGTTTTATGTGGAGGTCCTTAATCCACTTGAACTTTGATCAAAGAGATAAAAACAGATCAATTTGCATTCTTCTACATGTTGACCTCCAATTGAACCAGGACCATTTGTTGAAAATGATGTCTTTTTTTCCACTGAATGGTTTTGGCTTCTTTGTCAAAGATCAAGTGACTATAGGTGTGTGGTTTCATTTCTAGGTCTTCAATTCTATTCCATTGATCTACCTGTCTGTCTCTGTATCAATACCAAGCAGTTTTTATCACAATTGTTCTATAGTACAGCTTGAGGTCAGGGATGCTGATTCCCTCAGAGGTTCTTTTATGGCTGAGAATAGTTTTCAATGTCCTGGGCTTTTTGTTATTCCAGATAAATTTGAGAATTGCTCTTTCTATCTCTGTAAAGAATTGGGTTGGAATTTTGATAGGGATAGCATTGAATCTGTATATTGCTTTTGGTAAGATAGCCATTTTTACTGCTATTCCTGCCAATCCATGAGCATAGGAGATCTTTCCATCTTCTGAGGTCTTCTTTGATTTCATTCTTCAGAGACTTGATGTTCTTGTTATATAGATCTTTCACTTGTTTGGTTAGAGTCATACCAAGATATTTTATATTATTTGTGACCATTGTGAAGGGTGTTGTTTCCCTAATGTTTTTCAGCCCATTTATCCTTTGTGTAGAGGAAGGCTACTGATTTGTTTAAATTAATTTTATATCCAGCCATTTTGCTGAAGTTTTTTATCAGCTGTAGGAGTTCTCTGATAGAATTTTTGGGGTTACTTATGTATTCTATCAAATCAAAAGATTCTCCAACATATAACATGGACACATGCTCTACTGTGTTCATAGCAGCCTTATTTATAAATAGCCAAAAGCTGGAAACAACCCAGATGCCCCTCATCAAAAGATTGGATACAGAAAATGTGGTACATTTACACAATGGAGTACTACTCAGCTATTAAAAACAATGACTTTATGGAATTTGCAGACAAATAAATGGAACTAGAAAATGTCATCCTGAGTGAGGTAACCTAGATATAAAAGGACATACATGGTATGTACTCACTGATAAGTGGATTTTAGCCCAAAAGCTCAGAATACCCATGATACAACTCACAGACCATATGAAGCATAACGAGAAGGAACACCAAAGTGTGGATGCTTCAATCCTACTTAGAAGGGTAAACAAATAATCATGGGAGGTAGAGGGAGGGAGGGCATGGGAGGGAGAGAAGATGGGGAGGGAAAAGGGGGGGCAGGATCAGGCATGGGAAAAGAGGAGAAAATCCAGAGGGTCAGGAAATGAAATAGAAATATGTAAGGGGTAAGGACCTGGGAGAAGCCACTAGAAAGTCCCAGATGCCAGGGAAACAAGATGTTCCCAGAACCCAGATGGGATAATATTAGCCAAAATACTCAACAAAGGGGAGATAGACCCTGTAGAGACCACCTCCAGTAGATAGACACATACCCCAATTGAGGGATAGGGCCACCCACTCATCTCAAATTTTTTAACCCAGTCTAAAGGAAAGGCAGGGACAAAAAAATGGAGCAGAGAATGAAGGAAAGGCCATCCAGGGACCACCCCACCTATGGATCCATCCCATCTGTAGACACCCTGGCACTATTGCTGATGCCAAGAAGTGCTTGCTGGCAGGAGCCTGTTTTAGATGTCCCCTGAGAGACTCTGTCAGCACCTGACTAATACAGATGCAGATACTCACAGCCAACCATTGGGGACCACAATGGAGGAGTTAGGGGAAGGACTGAAGGAGCTGAAGGGAATTGCAACCCCATAGAAAGAACAACAATATCAACTAACTGAACCCCTCAGAGCTCCCAAGGACTAAACCACCAGCCAAAGAGTACACATGGAGGGACCCATGGCTCCAGCTGCCTATGTAGCAAAGCATGGCCTTATCTGGCATCAGTGGGAGGGGAGGCCCTTGGTTCTGTAGAGGCTAGATGCTCCAGCATAGGGCGATGCTAGAGCGGTGAGGCAGGAGTGGGTGGGTAGATGGGTGGAGGAGCACCCTCTTAGAGGCAAAGGAGAGGAGGGGTGGGATGGGAGGGGCTTGTGGAGAGGAGACCAGGAAGGGGGACAACATTTGAAATGTAAATAAATAGAATAATCAATAATATAAATAAAAGAGCCACCCAACAACTAAGTCACAGCACATTATGAAGACCGACTTCCCGCCCAGAAGAGAATTTACCAAGCGCAGGTTTCAATAACAATGAATGCTTTGTGAATTGAGGCTAGCAGGCTCTCAAAGCTTGACACCTTAAGTCAGTTCACAGAAGAAAAAAAATGTATAGTTGATGTTTCAAATCACTGGAATAAGGAGAGCAAATGCAAACACCATCCCATAATTCAGGCAATTGGTCTAATTACGGGGAATTTCCTTTCTAGATTGAGGTATGAGCTTTGAAGGGAGTTTCACATTCCCAGTGCATTGGCATGTGTTTTAAAGCAGAATATAATAAAACAATAGAATTTCAAAATAAGATCAATATTCTTGGGGGAAAAAATCCTCAAAATACAACTGTTTTCATGTCTAATTATAAAAATGCCCATGTGTAAAAAAAACACCTTATTTTTGGAATATTTTAAAAATTTTTGTAAAATATATTAAATACATGCAAGTTGTCACTATGTGGCTCAGTGGCTGCTGAACAATGATTGCCACCGACCATCTCTACAACCTTGTGCCTCACTGAACCTGCACCACCGCCTTAGGTAGGGTTTTAGTGCTGTGAACAGACACCATGACCATGGAAACTCTTATAAGGACAGCATTTAATTGGGGCTGGCTTACAGGCTCAGAGGTTCAGTCCATTATCATCAAGGCAGGAACATGGCGGCTTCCAGGCAGCCACGGTGCTAGAGGAGCAGAGAGATCTGCATCTGAAGGCAAACTGAAGACTGGCTTCCAGACAGCTAGGAGAAAAGTCTCTCAAAGCCTACACCTACTCAAACAAAGACACGCCTCCTAATAGTGCCACTCCACCACCACAACCTCCTAATAGTGCCACTCCACCACCACAAACTGTAACTCCCCTTTCATTCTTCTCCTGGGTCCCAATAAACCCGATCAGTCTTTTGTCCCTAGGCTCTGACTCCTCCAGGTCTGCCTCTCAGTGAAGTCCTGCACTATTTCACTGCCATATCGCTCTGTGTAACACCTTCTCCTGCATCTCTGATGAGAATATCAGACTTTCCTTCTTGTTAAGATTAGATAAAATTCCTCCATTTGCATCTGTCTTTGTTTGCTAATGGATTGCTAAAGACGACATTTCAGCCATTGTAAATGGTGTTGCTATGGACATGGTATACCAATATCTACCAAAGGCTCTGTTCCCAGTGCTTTAGAGTAAATTCTTAGAAGTGAAACTAGGAGGAGTATGGCTCCGCAGTTGGGAGCACTCCTCTAGAGGACCCTGGTTCAATTCCCAATACCGACATGTCACAACTGTGTGTTAACTCCAGTTCCAGGGCATATACATCAGGCAAAATATCCATACACAAAGTAAACAATAAAATCTTTCTCAAAAAGTGAAACCTGGGGTGGGAATGCTGAAGAGGTGGCTCCGCAAACAGGTCATATCACTTCCTGTCAAGCCTGACCACTTGAGGTGAATCTCTAGGTCCCAAAATCTCTGACAATAAACAGGGTGAGGTCACAGGTCTCTTACAGCCCTTCCAGCCATGGCTGTCCTATGTTGACATAAGAAAAATTAAATTTAACTTGTTTATGCCAGTATTATTTTGAATTATTGTCATCCAGACTCTAACTTAATTCAAACACAGACATCCAGAAGATCACTGACTGCCACACAATGTAGTTAGCCTCAAGATTATTACAGACTTATTAAATAAAAATGTATTAACCTAGAAATGGAGGCTGATGGCTTGTGGATTGCCAGATGATGCTGTGGTAAAATGAAATCTCATGTCACTTAGCAGCCCTTTTCTCAGAGATACGCAATGCAGATGGCAAGAGTTATCAGTCTGCCTGTTATCAGTCTGTTGGACATATGATGTGATTATGAAAGATTACTGAAAGCACAAAGATATTAAAAGATTCAAAGGAGATAGGAAACAATTTTCTACCAAGTCAGCAACATGAACAAATATGGATTTTGTTATTGTTTGAAACTAGTGGTACACACCATAAGACATGTCACACACCAACACGCAAAAATAATGTGGATTTTTTTTCCCAAGGCAAATGATGTATTTATTTATTCACCTATTTAATTATGCTGGGGAACAAATACAAAGCCTTGTACATTCTTTTTTAAAATATTTATTTATTCATTTTACATCCCAATATCAGGGTCCTCTCTTCTCCCAGTCTACCCCCTCAAAGCTCCCCCCCTCCATTCCCCTCTCCCCTTCTCCTCTGAAAAGGGGAAGCCCCCTCCCACCCCCCCACCCACACACACATCAGTCATTGTAGGACTAGGTTCATCTTCTCTCACTGAGGCATGCAAGCTAATTTTAAAGTGAAACTCACCCATCAACAAAGCTGTGGCCAACTAGAACCAAGCCAGGGGCAACATATACAGAGAAAATGAAGAGAAGACACTGGAAGATATTAGGAGACAAAAATTGTAGCAGTTACAACGATATGCTCAGATCAACTGCCAACTAGACATTCCCTGGGGCTCTGGCCCAGAAAACTTAATGATTGAATCCATCCAAGTCATTAGGCAGTGTATACTTAGCACTACCATGTAAAATAGCTACACAGTATGCAATCAACAGTTTTACATGGTGGCATATGAGGGTGATCTCAAGAGTACTCAAAGTTCAGAGAACCTGGCAAAATTCAAACGACCTCATGTGGCTCACTAGCACTTGTTGAAGGCTTAGGAGAGAACAGCTTGGATTTCTAAGACTTGAAATCATTTCTTATCAGACCCGGCTATGTCGCACACCACCTGTGGGCAGATGGTCTTACCTTTAACAACTGATTATTTCAGAAGACATTGGCAGTATGGGGGTAACTAGCAGGTTATGTCAGTTGCCTTCAAGATCAGCCTGGGCTACTCCAGTTAGGATCAAAAAGAAAAACAACCAAAAGTTCTTCAAAACTACAGAATTCTTTCAAATCGTTTAACAGCTGATAAGATTCATAGAAAATATATATATATACATACCTGCCTCTTGGTAGGTGGTCTTGGGTTGTTTAAGACAGTAGACTTAGTAAGCCATGAAGAGTATGGTGGTTTGAATATGTTTGGCATGGGAGTAGCACAATTAGGAGGTATGGCCTTGTTGGAAGAAATGTATCACTGTGGGGGTGGGCAATAGGACCCTCCTCCTCACCATGTGGAAGCCATTTTCTCCTAGCAGCCTTCAGATGATGATGTAGAACTCTTACCTCTTCCTGTATCATGTGTGCCGGGATGCTACCATACTCCCACTTTGAATGATAATGGACTGAACCTCTGACCTGTAAGCCAGACCCAATTAAATGTTGTCCTTCTAAGAGTTGCCATGGTCATGGTGTCTGTTCACATTAGTAAACCCCTAACAGAGACAGAGTAAGCCCTCCATGGCCCCTATTTCAGTTCCTGCTTCCAGGTTCCTGTCTTGACTTCTTTTCCTTAAGGAATGCAAGCTGTAAGATAAAACAAACTCCCCTTTTCCCTCCAACTTGCTTTTTGGCCATGGTGTTTTATCACAGCAGTAGAAACCGTGACTAAGATACATTCATAACCATTGAGGCATCTCTTCAGGGATCTATTTTTAGAATATATATGTAGATTTACTTTAAAAGTGGATTTCTCATAGCCAACATGTAGGTGCTAATTTTTCAAACCAACTTGATGACCTCTGTTTCATCACCGTTGCTCTTGGGTCACTGATAGCCACAATGATTACTTTTTTTTCCAAGTCATAACCAGTTTTATTTCAAAAGGACCCTATACACATTTATCAATTCTAGTACCTTAATAGCTACCCAACAAGTCACAACATACAGAAACATGCATCATAAAAAGCAAGAAGTATCACCCATCCCTTCTGCATATTAGCAACTTGTCACTCCTGAGCCACAGTGCTCGCATCACTGAGGTCTGTGAACAGCCACTCTTCCCATTCATCCTGAGTGAAAGATGGAATGACTTAAGTACAAAAGCAACATATTATAAACAATTTCTTACCAAAAAAAGTCACAAATTAAACCAAAGTATTTTACAAAATTTACTACAAAATGCCATAAAAACCGCCTCAATTTAAGCTCCCCCCGCCACTCCCCCCCATCGGGCGAGCCAAATGAATGTCTTTGGGGATGATGGTGACTTTCTTGGTGTGGATGGCATACAGATTGCCGTCTTCAAATAATCCCACCAGGTATGCTTCGCTAGTCTCCTGAAGGGCATCGATGGCTGCACTTTGAAACCTCAAGTCAGTTTTGAAATTCTGGTCGATCTCCCTCACCAACCTCTGGGACCTATAGCAGTGAGGTTTCTTCATCCCACCGGTAGAGAACGCCCTTTTCTGAGCCACCTTGGTGGCCAGCTGTTGTGGGGGGGGGGGGTGAGGTGCTTTCCCACTGGTGGACTTCCTAGGGGTCTGCTTGGTTTGGGCCATTTTCTTTCACCCAAAGCCGAAGTCTGAGGCCCTTGCTGGGACCAATGCTGTAAGCGCTGGAACAAGAGCTGCAATCGCTGAGCAGAACGGGATGCTTCCCCAACGAACAACCAGACTGCTCTGCGCCCTTCTGAAGTTTTAAAATCAGCTTTTGGCTCATGCATTTTGATACTCACGTGTTTGGCAGGTCATTGTGTAATAGTAGGGCAACCTACCTCCTTTACCATCATGCAGCGCTACCTCCTTTACCATCATGCAGCGCTACCTCCTTTACCATCATGCAACGCTGTCCCTGGTAACTTGTGCTATCTACTCTCTCTCCATTCATTTTTTTTTTTAAATATATTTTTTCAAACTCTTTATTTTGTAAAAATTATGTGTATGTGTGGGTATGGGTATGTACATGTGAGTTCAGGTACCCTCAGAGGCCACAAGATGGTGTTGGATTCTCTGGAGCTAGAGTTACAGGCTGTTTTGAGCTTCCTAGTACCTGGTGGTGGAACTCATTCGGGAAGAGGAAACCTCAATTGAGAAAATGTCCCGACAGATTGACCCAAGAGGCATTTTCATGATTGCTGATTGAAGTGTGAGGGTATAGCTCCTCGGTTGGTAAAACCCTGTTTGAGAAGAGCTGGGCAGTGGTGGCATACGCCTTTAATCTTAGCACTTGGGAGGCAGAGGCAGGAAGATTTCTGAGTTCGAGGCCAGCCTGATCTACAGAGTAAGTTCCAGGACATCCAGGGCTACACAGAGAAACCCTGTCTCAAAAAACCCAAAAAAGAAAGAAAGAAAGAAAGAAAGAAAGAAAGAAAGAAAGAAAGAAAGAAAGGAAGGAAGGAAGGAAGGAAGGAAGGAAGGAAGGAAGGAAGGAAGGAAGAAAGAAAGAAAGAAAGAAAGAAAGAAAGAAAGAAAGAAAGAGAGAGAGAAAGAGAATAAAGAAAAAGAAAAAAACAAACAAATGAACAAAAAAACTGTTTGAGAAGGATCAGGAGGAGTGGCCTTGTTGGAGAAGGTGTGTTACTGGGGAAGAGGGCTTTGAAGATCCAAAAGATTTGCCATTCCCAATATGCTCTCTCTGCCTCCCATTTATAGATCAAAACCCGAGTTCTCAGTTCCTCCTTCTTCCTTTGATCTGCAGTCAGGTTCTAACCCTCTGAAGCCATAAGCCTAATTAAACACTTCCTTTTTTTTTTTTTTTTTTTTTTTTTGGTTTTTCGAGACAGGGTTTCTCTGTGTAGTCCTGGCTGTCCTGGAGCTCATTCTGTAGACCAGGCTGGCCTTGAACTCAGAAATCCACCTGTCTCTGCCTCCCGAGTGCTGGGATTAAAGGCGTGCGCCACCACGCCCGGTTAAACACTTCCTTTTTTAAAGTTACTTTGGTCATGTATTTTATGACAGCAATTTAAAAGTAGCCAAGACAGTTGCTTGACTCTCCTCTGGAAGAAAGAGGGGGAGAGTCTGTTTCCTAAGGAATCGCTCTGTGTCTCCTTTGGAGGCTTATTTTTTCTGGGATTATTACTTTAGACTGAAGTATGCCTCAAACATTGCTTCTACATGGGGATCTTAGGCAGGCAGCTATCAAAGCTGGAAATGGAGTGTTGGCAGAAAAGAGTTTCTATGGGCTAAGCACTGATGTTGCTCAGGACCTCTGCGGTGAAGAACATGGGGCTACAGAAAGGACCACTGGCCTATATGCATGGCAGCAGTCTGGCCCAGCTTCTCTGGCTCCTGATGAAATGTCTGGTGAAGACTGTAGAATTCTCATGATGGGGATAATACTCATGGAGAGAGCAGAGGCTGTGGATCCAGAAGGTGACACTGGTCCAGAAGAGGGCTGCAGGGCAGAGCTGAGGGGTGATTATTCCTGATACCCTGCACGGTGAGCATGGGTGAGCCCAGCACCCTTTTGTGGAATCACAGAAATGTCTGTGGAAACCTTGCCAGAAAGCTGGGTCATGGTAACCCTGAGTTACTAAGGTTTTACGTGAAAAGAACAGAAGACCTCAAGCCATCGCCACAAGCCTCCCAATGGGCCTCTCTTGGCCTTACTTGTAATTACTTCCTGTAAAGGTCCCTCTAGCACAGAACATGGAAAAGCCACCTGACATCACCCCTGCAGATCCACGTTGACCGCAACACTTGAGAATGTCAATAAACAAAATAACATTTTGTCCCAGCTGGATACATGTGCATTTGGATGACTCCAGAGTTAAAAGGCTTGTAAGAAAAACAGCCAGTACTATTTAACAGGGTAGCTAGCCAGCAAATGGCTCTCTAATGAGTCTTCCGTCCTAGCTCACAAGTCTGTACTCACACAGTCCACTACTGTGGTACATCAGGGTTGGTCTGAGCACTGCACAGACAGCACCAGGAATGACAATGTAGCTTTCAAGGCTATATCCTCAACAAACGTCACCACTGTGCCTTGATTGTCTCTTGAGTCACTCTGAAGAAACCATAGTTGAGGGACTAGCAAAGCAGTCCCACGGAAAATTTCAGATGGTAAAGAACCGACATCCTCTAACAACCAGCACAAACTTGTAGGTCAGGGTGAGTGAGCCACTTTGGGGAGTGAGTCTTCCCACCCCAGTCAAAGCTTCTAAGGACTTTGGCCCTAACCAACACCTTACCTAGAAACTCACAAAAGATCCTGGAAGAGAACTACCCAGCTAAGATGTCCCTGGAGTGCAGATCTCCAGAAACCTCATAAAATGAATTAGTCCTCACTTTAAAATAAAATGGGGCTCCCTGTGAGTTCAAATCCAGCCTGGTCTATATAGTGAGTTACAGGACATCCAGGGCTACACAGAGAAACCCTATCTCAAAACAAAACAAAACAAAATTATAACAGTTTTTACTCTGTGCATGTGTATTTCTGTGTGTGTGTATACATATGTATGTATGTATGTATGTATGTATGTATGTATGTATGTATGTATGCATGTATGTGTATGTATGTGTTGCACACCTGTCAAGACCAGGGTTTGTGTGTGGAAACCAGGAGCAACTTACAGAGTCAATTCTCTTTAGACGTGGGTTTGGCAGCAGGTGCGGTTCCCACAGAGCCACCTCCCTGGCCTAGATCAGCATTTTTGTTGTGAGCTTTGAGACCGAGTTGTTAGGCCAGAGTGTTGAGATCTTTTACTCTGCTTAAATCCATGTGAGAAAAACAAAACAATCCTTCTAAAATAAAGAAAGCTTTACCCCGCAGACGCTGTCTTCCTCTGTCAGGCAGCTATTGTACATTTTTAGTCGCATTGTTGTCCTTACCTAAAAATAATCATTTTGAGAAATATTAACGTCTCAGTCACAAAGACCCACCAACAAAGTGCCACACAGCTAGCGAGTTAGGCTGTTTGGACAGCTAGATTATAATCAGGCAAATAATTGGCCCAGACAGCATCTGAGGGTAAACGATGTCATTGCAGTCCCCTCGCTCCGAACGAACAGGAGGGGAAATTACAGTGATTTGGTTATAGGAACACAGAGTACTGGTGTACCACTATGATTGCTAAGGAAACATTGAATGGTGTATTTTCTAAAGGAAATGCCTGCAGCGACAGAAACATGTTGAAAATATGCGATTGAAATCCCAGGGGGAAATGCTAACCTCCACATAAAGTGAAGTGTTAAAAACAAAACAAAAACAAACAAACCTCTGAGGTCTCACTGCAACATGACAAAGCAACCAAGTGACATTGGACAATAGGATAAGAAGAGGTCACTGGAAACTAGAGACAGCTCTCCACGTGTTGGGGGCTCTGAGATGCAGCAGTGAGCTGCAGCAAGTGGTGTGGGACTTGACTCTCAGCATCATGTGTCTGTCTCTAAACCTAAACTGCAAGTCACTGGAAAACAGGAACTCTAGGTCACTCAACTCACTGCCCAAGAGCTACAGCTCATTTTGAGTTCCCTAAGACGCAAAAAGCCAGAGAGGCAGGACTTCATAAAGGGTGCAGTCCTAGGGCAGAAGAAATGAAGGGGAAATTAAGGAAGACAGAGAATGGGAAACAAAGACAAAGAAGTGTGCAGACCATGGTGAGATGTCTCCATGACAGCAGAGCCTGACTAGTGCATCCAGGTGGCCATGCAGAACACACCTGAACAAGCTAGGATTGAGATAGATAGATAGATAGATAGATAGATAGATAGATAGATAGATAGATAGATGATGGGTGGGTGGATAGATATAGATAGATAGATAGATAGATAGATAGATAGATAGATAGATAGATAGATAGATAGATAGATAGATAGATAGATAGATGATGGGTGGGTGGATAGATAGATATAGATAGATAGATAGATAGATAGATAGATAGATAGATAGATAGATGAGTGGGTGGATAGATAGATAGATAGATAGATAGATAGATAGATAGATAGATAGATAGATGAACTCTATGACTGTAAATAGTACCTGGAAGGGAAGCTGGAGCAACATATCCACCAACTCCACACTTACCTGCATTTCCTGCTGTATCAATTGCTTTTCTTGTTGCTACATCCAAGTATCTAATAAGAAGTAATTTTTCAGGAAGAAGGATTTACTTCTCCTCAGAGTTTAAGGATATGGTCCATCATGGTGATGAAGACATGGTTGCTAGGGGCTATGTGAGGCTGTGATGGCAGGTGCATACAGCAGCTGGTTCACACCTCTGCAGAGAAGGGGGAAGGAAAACTCTTAGCCCGATTTTTCCTTTCTTCCCCTTTCTTCCCCTCTCCTTTTAATTCAGTCTGAGACCCCAGCCCAGGAATTAGGACCACCTTCATTCAGAGATCTTCTCTCCTCAGTCCATTGGCTCTGGAAACACCTGCTCAGGTGCTTTTGATCCAATCAGGTTGATGCTAGATTAACCACCACACAGGTTGAAATTTGGTCCATGAGGAGTTTATTCCTGGAACACCTATACCCTGTGAAAAGAGGTAAGGTGAGCTAGAAACTCTGTTAGCCTCAAGTAAGAGAAAACTGTACAGGCCCACAAAGGCATATGGATTCAAGAAGCCCAATGGGTATGTCACCACGGCAACATGCCAAAGCCATCCACCTGAGGCTTCCAAGATCAGTAAGGCTGAAGAGTTAGTTGTACAGCCAGTTTTGGTAGGGTTGGAACTCCCTTGTGCTCTGCATAGAACAGATGTTAAGTAGAGCTTCAGACTCTAGCTTTATCCTAAATGTTACTTGGCCTTTCGCTGTTGTGGTGGGTCTTAAGTTTGCATTGCTGTGATAACCACCAGGACCAAAAGCAACTTGCTTAGTTAGGAAAGAGTTGATTTCAGCAACCAGTTGTAGTCCTTCCTGAAGGGAAGCTGGGGGCAGGAACTCGAAGCAGGAAGCTAAGCGGTCTTGCTAAGGATGGAAACACACCCTTTCCTGCCCAAGTTGCTTTAGACACACAGCAGCAGAAATCCTAAGGCGTGCGCACATACGCGCACGTGAGTGCACACACACACACACACACACACACACACACACACACATACACACACAAACAATTTTAAATTAATTAATAAAAGTGAGGCTCAGAAACATGAATTATTGGCTGGAATCACACACTAATAAGCACATACTCAGTTTTAGACCTAACTATGTACCTTGGCCCAAATTGCCTTACATTTGAAAGGGGGTTTGGAGGGGACTAGGTGAAAGATAGAAAGTGGAAGAGAAGGTTCCATGGGTTTAGGAGTTTAGGATCCCCCTACATCACTGTGCTATTAGTAGCCTTCAGTGCCAGTTACGTCATTGTCCCAAGTAACTCCTAGAGATTACACACAGCTAAGGCCACAGGAAGAAAGAAAAGGGAGGTCAGCTCCCTCCCTTCTATTTTTCCAGAAATAAGTCATGACACTCCCACCTTTATCTTTTTTAGGAGCATCTTGTCACCATCGCACCTAGTTTCAGTTCCACATAAATGCAGAGTGCTTTCCCTAAGGAGAGGTATCAGGGTGTGCATGCAGCCAATGCTTGCACAGTGGGAAGACTGCAACTATAACAATAATAGCAAGAACA